>JAXIVJ010002677.1:87500-105293 GCA_036785665.1 Chirona hameri | reverse complement strand
GCAGTTTTAGCTAGGCACAGTTGGTGGTAGCTAACCAGCTGTTCCGCTCGCAACCAATTCAGTTGTCTGAGCACATCGCTGATATGATCGTACTTACGCCTACCACTAATCACGCGCGCACAGAAATTTAGCAACTTTTTAATACGGTGGAGCTGGGCCTTACCACAGCCCACAGGTACCATATATGGCAACACAGTAGCGAATCGAACTGATAACAAGCGCATTCACAACATGAGCTACTGTAAAAGAAGGCAGGACATGTTTGGAGTGTAATAGCGAAACGAGAGCTCCAGTGCATTTGGCGACCAACTGATTGATATGCTGTTCAAAAGATAGGAATCGATCCATGGTAAGCCCAAGATTTTTAACCGTAGAACTTTCGGAGATGATGAAGTTCCCGAACCTGATCTGAACCGGCGGGAAGTCACGCAAAACATTTTTGGTGCCATGTACCATCAGTTGGGTTTTCGTGGGGTTGACTTTCATGCCGTAAGTACAAAACCAATCAGCGAGCACGGAGAGGATTCTCTCCATGGACGAAATGAGCTCAGCGATCTGTTGTTTTCTGCCATTGACTACAACTTGGACATCGTCTGCATATTGCACAACCGTAGCATCGGGGATGTGCAATGCCAGATCATTGCAGAAGATCGTGAACAAGATTGGCTCCAGCGCAGTGCCCTTTGCTGTTGGATTGCTGTAACAATGTTTTAATGATCATATATATATATATATATATATATATATATATATATATATATATATATATATATATATATATATATATATATATATATATATATATATATATGTGTATGTTTCCATTTGTATTGATTTGACATAAATTCGCCACATATATTTAAATGTTGAATCAAACGTGAATCGATTCAAATATTTGTTTTGATTCTTTGAATTGGAAAGAATCCATTCTCAAAATTACATCTTTGAATCGAACGGTGATTGAATCATTCATATTCCAAAATGAATCATGATTGAATCGTTCCAAAACAAGTTGAATCAATAACCAGTCTGGGCTCTCCTCGTTTGGCGAACCCTTTGCCATCCATTTTTTATCACCAAGCAAAAGACAAATTGGAACACAAAATGGCCTAAAAGTGAGGGGCCATGTCCCCCCCCCCGCTCTTCCTACGCCTATGGATCCCACTAACCTCGGTGGACTCCGTCTGACCCCGTCTGTCTCCGTCGGACGTCACTAAAGTCGGACGTCGGACGTCACTATCTGACCTCATCTGACCCTTATCTGACCCTTATCTGGCCCTTATCTGACCCTCATCTGACCCTCATCTGACCCTTATCTGACCCTTATCTGACCCTTATCTGGCCCTTATCTGACCCTATCTGACCCTGCCTGACTCATCCAACCCCCTCTCTCGCCCGTATGCTCTCGTTGGGCCCCACCTGACCTCACCTGACCTCACCTGACCTCACCTGACCCCACCTGACCCCACCTGACCCCACCTGACCCCACCTGACCCCACCTGACTCCACATGACCCCATCTGACCCCATCTGACCCCATCTGACCCCACCTGACCCCACCTGACCCCACCTGACCCCATCTGACCTTACCTGACCTTACCTGACCTTACCTGACCTTACCTGACTTTACCTGACCTTACCTGACCTTACCTGACCTTACATGACCTTACCTGACCTTACCTGACCTTACCTGACCTTACCTGACCTTACCTGACCTTACCTGACCTTACCTGACCTCACCTAACCCCACCTGACCACACCTGACCACACCTGACGCCAGCTGACGCCATCTGACGCCATCTGACCCCACCTGACCCATCTGACCCCACCTGACCACACCTGACCCCACCTGACCCCACCTAACCTCAACTGACCCCACATGACGCCACCTGACCCCACCTGACCCCACCTGACCCCACCTGACCCCACCTGACCCCACCTGACCCCACCTGACCCCACCTGACCCCACCTGACCTCACCTGATCCCACCGGACCCCACCTGATCACACCTGACACCACATGACCTCACCTGACCCCACCTGACCCCACCTGACCCCACCTGACCCCACCTGACCCCACCTGACCCCACCTGACCCCACATGACCTTATGTGGGGCCCCACCTGACCCCACCGGACCCCACCTGACCCCACCTGACCCCACCAGACCTCACCTGACCCCACCTGACCCATTTGACCCCACATAACCTCACCTGACCCCACCTGACCCCACCTAACCCCACATGACCCCACATAACCTTACCTTACTCCAACTGATCCCACCTGACCCCACCACCCCACCTGACCCCACCTGACCCCACCTGACCCCATCTGACCCGACTTGACCCCACCTGACCCCACCTGACCCCACCTGACCCCGCCTGACCCCGCCTGACCCCACCTGACCCCACCTGACCTCCATCTAACCCACCTGACCACGTCTGACCCCGCCTGACCCCACCTGACCCCACCTGACCTCTATCTAACCCCACCTGACCCCGTCTGACCCCATCTCCCCCGTCTCCCGGCAGCACTCGCGGCCGTGCGGAGCGGCCGCCGTCTGCCAGCGTCTGCACACCCGCTCCCACCGTCAGTCGCGCGCGCGCCACTTCAACTGGGTGTATTTCACACCTTGGAGCAGCTGGAGCCCCTGCTCACGACGCTGCGTCACTAGGCGGACCAGGTGGGAACTACTGCTTTTGGCAGTGGCCGCTAGGTGGCAGTCGCTGCTGCCCTGGCGGTACGCTGTGTTTTAGAGCGTGTTCTGTATCGAATGTTGATGCATGCTCATAAGTCATTTGGTTTTATCAGTCTTTTTTGTTCACGTTGTGAGTCGAACCAGAGAAGGCAAGGGTAGGACTGGTGCCCCTCACGTTTCACCCACTCTGAGCGTTAAAAGCCAGGTCTTATCTCCATCGATGTTGTAGCACGAGCAATTTCTGGCATACTGACCGGTCCTAGCCCTGGCCTGGCTCTCCTGAGCTTCTAAGCTCCTTAGTTCTTGTGTGCTGTCTCAGTGTGGAACACATTGTCATCTTCTCTGTGCGGACATGTAGGAGCTAATGATCCGGACTAGCAGCTCTCTGACCTGTCTCTGACCTGTCTCTGACCTGTCTCTGACCTGTCTCTGACCTGTCTCTGACCTGTCTCTGACCTGTCTCTGACCTGTCTCTGACCGGTCTCTGACCTGTGTCCCCACAGGAAGTGTCAGTACCCGCAGTACTGCGGCACGGCCCGTGTCAAGGACACCACCTCCTCCTCTGACCTGTGTCGCCCACAGTAAGTGTCAGTACCCGCAGTACTGTGGCACGGCCCGTGTCAAGAACACCACCTCCTCCTCCTCTGACCTGTGTCCCCCACAGGATGTGTCAGCACCCGCAGTACTGCGGCACGGCCCGTGTAAAGGACACCACCTCCTGCTCTGACCTGTGTCCCCCACAGTAAGTGTCAGTACCCGCAGTACTGTGGCACGGCCCGTGTCAAGGACACCACCTCCTGCTCTGACCTGTGTCCCCCACAGGAAGTGTCAGTACCCGCAGTACTGTGGCACGGCCAGTGTCAAGGACACCACCTCCTCCTTTGACCTGTGTCCCCCACAGGAAGTGTCAGTACCCGCAGTGCTGTGGCACGGCCCGTGTCAAGGACACCACCTCCTCCTCTGACCTGTGTCCCCCACAGGAAGTGTCAGTACCCGCAGTACTGCGGCACGGCCCGTGTCAAGGACACCACCTCCTCCTCTGACCTGTGTCCCCCACAGGAAGTGGCAGTACCCGCAGTACTGCGGCACGGCCCGTGTCAAGGACACCACCTCCTGCCCTGACCTGTCGCCTGTCCCCACAGGAAGTGTCAGTACCCGCAGTACTGCGGCACGGCCCGTGTCAAGGACACCACCTCCTGTTCGGTGTCTGGTGTCCGATGTCACCGGCGCCGCCAGAGAAAACGCAGCAGGAAGGAGGCATATAAACAGAAGAGCTCTCAGCGGCCAGCGGGGCCTCACCTGACCACTACCGGAGGTCAGTACAGGGGACGCAGAGGTGAGAGGCAGGGTAGAGGAGGTTTACACTTTGCATGCCAGTGTAGTGGAGGTGGCAGTGGATGCTGGGCTTGGCGTAGGGACGAAGGTCAGGATTGATGGACAGGTCCTTCTTATCAAGAGGTCAATGTCTTAGCTGGCAATATACCGGATATTGTAAAGCTCACTGATGACATCTTTAGCTGACTATATGAGCTAAAGAATGCAAATGTTTGTTTTTCGATGAATCTGACGTGCTTCGAACAGCTCAATATGAGCTGAGTTTATAAACCGACAGAAGCAGCACCTTTATCACCTGGCGGCCGCTCCTGACACTACTGGTGTCTCCGCCGCTCCACAGGTGGCAGCAGAAACAGCAGCGCCGTCGCGGCTCCCGGTACCTGCGGTATCAGTGGCGGCAGTCCGGTCCGGCGTCTACTGCGGGTGGTGGGCGGACGCCGCTCCAGCAGGGGCGCCTGGCCCTGGCAGGCGGTCATATTCAACAAATTCATGGTGAGAGCCTGGCAGGCAGTCATATTCAACAAATTCATGGTGAGAGCCTGGCAGGCAGTCATATTCAACAAATTCATGGTGAGAGCCTGGCAGGCAGTCGTATTCAACAAATTCATGGTGAGAGCCTGGCAGGCAGTCATATTCAACAAATTCATGGTGAGAGCCTGGCAGGCAGTCATATTCAACAAATTCATGGTGAGAGCCTGGCAGGCAGTCATATTCAACAAATTCATGGTGAGAGCCTGGCAGGCAGTCATATTCAACAAATTCATGGTGAGAGCCTGTCAGGCAGTCATATTCAACAAATTCATGGTGAGAGCCTGGCAGGCAGTCATATTCAACAAATTCATGGTGAGAGCCTGGCAGGCAGTCATATTCAACAAATTCATGGTGAGAGCCTGGCAGGCAGTCATATTCAACAAATTCATGGTGAGAGCCTGGCAGGCAGTCATATTCAACAAATTCATGGTGAGAGCCTGGCAGGCAGTCATATTCAACACATTCATGGTGAGAGCCTGCCAGGCAGTCATATTCAACAAATTCATGGTGAGAGCCTGGCAGGCAGTCATATTCAACAAATTCATGGTGAGAGCCTGGCAGGCAGTCATATTCAACAAATTAATGGTGAGAGCCTGGCAGGCAGTCATATTCAACAAATTCATGGTGAGAGCCTGGCAGGCAGTCATATTCAACAAATTCATGGTGAGAGCCTGGCAGGCAGTCATACTCAACAAATTCATGGTGAGAGCCTGGCAGGCAGTCATATTCAACACATTCATGGTGAGAGCCTGGCAGGCAGTCATATTCAACAAATTCATGGTGAGAGCCTGGCAGGCAGTCATATTCAACAAATTCATGGTGAGAGCCTGGCAGGCAGTCATATTCAACAAATTCATGGTGAGAGCCTGGCAGGCAGTCATATTCAACACATTCATGGTGAGAGCCTGCCAGGCAGTCATATTCAACAAATTCATGGTGAGAGCCTGGCAGGCAGTCATATTCAACAAATTCATGGTGAGAGCCTGGCAGGCAGTCATATTCAACAAATTCATGGTGAGAGCCTGGCAGGCAGTCATATTCAACAAATTCATGGTGAGAGCCTGGCAGGCAGTCATATTCAACAAATTCATGGTGAGAGCCTGGCAGGCAGTCATATTCAACAAATTCATGGTGAGAGCCTGGCAGGCAGTCATATTCAACACATTCATGGTGAGAGCCTGGCAGGCAGTCATATTCAACAAATTCATGGCGAGAGCCTGGCAGGCAGTCATATTCAACAAATTCATGGTGAGAGCCTGGCAGGCAGTCATATTCAACAAATTCATGGTGAGAGCCTGGCAGGCAGTCATATTCAACACATTCATGGTGAGAGCCTGGCAGGCAGTCATATTCAACACATTCATGGCGAGAGCCTGGCAGGCAGTCATATTCAACAAATTCATGGTGAGAGCCTGGCAGGCAGTCATATTCAACAAATTCATGGTGAGAGCCTGGCAGGCAGTCATATTCAACAAATTCATGGTGAGAGCCTGGCAGGCAGTCATATTCAACAAATTCATGGTGAGAGCCTGGCAGGCAGTCATATTCAACAAATTCATGGTGAGAGCCTGGCAGGCAGTCATATTCAACACATTCATGGTGAGAGCCTGGCAGGCGGTCATATTCAACAAATTCATGGTGAGAGGACAGGCTGCAGAATGCGACTGCTTCAGTCATTGCCATTGCCGATGGTCATTGCCATTGCCGGTCATTGCCGATGTCTCCACCGGTACAATTGGTCGGCGACTGTGGCTAGTGTTAGATATAATAACAACGCAACATACAAACTCAAGCAAGCCACACCTCAAACACTGCCACCATGCTTTCAGCCTATCAGTTCGACCTGACCCCTGTGTGACCTCTGTGTGCTCCATGTGACGACCCATGTGCGACCTCTGTGACCCCTATGTGACCTCTATGTGACCTCTGCGTGCCCCATGTGACCCCTGTGTAACCTCTATTTGACCCCTGTATGTCCGTTGTGTGACCTTTCTGTGACCTATTACCCCTGTATGACCCCTGTATGACCCCTGTATAACCCCTGTCTGACCTCTGCCCTGTGCCTCCCCAGGAGCCGTTTTGTGGCGGCACATTGGTCCACCCCCAGTGGGTATTAACCGCCGCCCATTGCCTGCGCCGGGTGCTCTACATCAGACTTGGAGAGTACGACCTAACTCGGCCAGAGAGAAGTGAACGGGGGTTCAAGGTGAGATGGGACCGATAGGAAGTCCGGGATGGAGAGGGAGGGGAGCGATGTGAGGTGGTTCACGGTGAGATGGGACCGATAGGAAGTTCGGGATGGAGAGGGAGGGGAGCGATGTGAGGTGGTTCAAGGTGAGATGGGACCGATAGGAAGTCCGAAAGGGAGAGGGAGGGGAGCGATGCAAGGTGGGTAGATTGCAGGGTATGATACGAAGACAGGGGGGGGGGGGCACCTGTATCCGGATTGTTAACGATCTCGTGTGACCCATCAGTGTCGGTATGATGCATAATTAAGAACGGAATGTTGTTACCCATCGGATCAATGATCCATTCCAATCTATCTTAGTTTCAGTTTGAGTTTAAATAATTCAATTTGAGTCTCACTGGATACAAATCGGCTGTGTCATATATTTTGAGTGGATATAATTTCAATTTTTAGAAAATGCATGAATGGAACTTATGTAAATAGAAAGGTCTAACCTAAAAACCTCAAGATGTGTACACTTATAGTTCTAACAAGCACCCCAAGCCGCACATTTCGAAACACTGGCGTGCAGCTAAAACATTTAGCAATGACCGCCGATTCGCCGACATGACGATCCCCCTACTAATACCACCGACCCCTGTCCCTGCGCTTTGCCACAGATAACGCCCAGTATGGTGGTCCAACACCCTCTCTATGACCCGGAAACTGTAGACAACGACCTGGCGCTGATCCGACTCCGGAAGCCTCTCTCCCCCTCTGAGGCGACCCCGGTCTGTCTGCCCCGCGGCCGCCATCCGCGGCCCGGTACCCGCTGCACCGTGGCCGGCTGGGGCAAGACCAAGATCACGCACCTGTTTGGCTCGGATATACTGCGGGAGGCGGAGGTGAGGAGGGTGGCCGGATAGGGGTGGGTTGTTGTGGGGTGGACCGTAAGACCACGCACCTGTTTGGCTTGGATGTTCTGCGGGAGGCGGAGGTGAGGAGGGTGGCCGGATAGGGGTGGGTTGTTGTGGGGTGGACCGTAAGACCACGCACCTGTTTGGCTTGGATATACTGCGGGAGGCGGAGGTGAGGAGGGTGGCCGGATAGGGGTGGGTTGTTGTGGGGTGGACCGTAAGACCACGCACCTGTTTGGCTTGGATGTTCTGCGGGAGGCGGAGGTGAGGAGGGTGGCCGGATAGAGGTGGGTGGGGTGGTGTGGGTGGTGCTTGTCAATAGTATCCATGGCTTCTGTATTGTTATGCATGTTGGCGATAGCTATCCTGATAGGTTAAGAATACTACACAATCAGAGTGCCTTCTGCTTCAGCTTCAGCCTTCAGCTGTATTGTTATGCATGTTGGCGATAGCTATCCTGATAGGTTAGGAATATTACCTAATCAGAGTGCCTTCTGCTTCAGCTTCAGCCTTCAGCTGTATTGTTATGCATGTTGGCGATAGCTATCCTGATAGGTTAGGAATATTACATAATCAGAGTGCCTTCTGCTTCAGCTTCAGCCTTCAGCTGTATTGTTATGCATGTTGGCGATAGCTATCCTGATAGGTTAGGAATACTACATAATCAGAGTGCCTTCTGCTTCAGCTTCAGCCTTCAGCTGTATTGTTATGCATGTTGGCGATAGCTATCCTGATAGGTTAGGAATATTACATAATCAGAGTGCCGTCTGCTTCAGCTTCAGCCTTCAGCTGTATTGTTATGCATGTTGGCGATAGCTATCCTGATAGGTTAGGAATACTACATAATCAGAGTGCCTTCTGCTTCAGCTTCAGCCTTCAGCTGTATTGTTATGCATGTTGGCGATAGCTATCCTGATAGGTTAGGAATACTACATAATCAGAGTGCCTTCTGCTTCAGCTTCAGCCTTCAGCTGTATTGTTATGCATGTTGGCGATAGCTATCCTGATAGGTTAGGAATACTACATAATCAGAGTGCCTTCTGCTTCAGCTTCAGCCTTCAGCTGTATTGTTATGCATGTTGGCGATAGCTATCCTGATAGGTTAGGAATACTACATAATCAGAGTGCCTTCTGCTTCAGATTCAGCCTTCAGCTGTATTGTTATGCATGTTGGCGATAGCTATCCTGATAGGTTAGGAATATTACATAATCAGAGTGCCTTCTGCTTCAGCTTCAGCCTTCAGCTGTATTGTTATGCATGTTGGCGATAGCTATCCTGATAGGTTAGGAATACTACATAATCAGAGTGCCTTCTGCTTCAGCTTCAGCCTTCAGCTGTATTGTTATGCATGTTGGCGATAGCTATCCTGATAGGTTAGGAATATTACATAATCAGAGTGCCTTCTGCTTCAGCTTCAGCCTTCAGCTGTATTGTTATGCATGTTGGCGATAGCTATCCTGATAGGTTAGGAATACTACATAATCAGAGTGCCTTCTGCTTCAGCTTCAGCCTTCAGCTGTATTGTTATGCATGTTGGCGATAGCTATCCTGATAGGTTAGGAATACTACATAATCAGAGTGCCTTCTGCTTCAGATTCAGCCTTCAGCTGCATTGTTATGCATGTTGGCGATAGCTATCCTGATAGGTTAGGAATATTACATAATCAGAGTGCCTTCTGCTTCAGCTTCAGCCTTCAGCTGTATTGTTATGCATGTTGGCGATAGCTATCCTGATAGGTTAGGAATACTACATAATCAGAGTGCCTTCTGCTTCAGCTTCAGCCTTCAGCTGTATTGTTATGCATGTTGGCGATAGCTATCCTGATAGGTTAGGAATATTACATAATCAGAGTGCCTTCTGCTTCAGCTTCAGCCTTCAGCTGTATTGTTATGCATGTTGGCGATAGCTATCCTGATAGGTTAGGAATACTACATAATCAGAGTGCCTTCTGCTTCAGCTTCAGCCTTCAGCTGTATTGTTATGCATGTTGGCGATAGCTATCCTGATAGGTTAGGAATATTACATAATCAGAGTGCCTTCTGCTTCAGCTTCAGCCTTCAGCTGTATTGTTATGCATGTTGGCGATAGCTATCCTGATAGGTTAGGAATATTACATAATCAGAGTGCCTTCTGCTTCAGCTTCAGCCTTCAGCTGTATTGTTATGCATGTTGGCGATAGCTATCCTGATAGGTTAGGAATATTACATAATCAGAGTGCCTTCTGCTTCAGCTTCAGCCTTCAGCTGTATTGTTATGCATGTTGGCGATAGCTATCCTGATAGGTTAGGAATATTACATAATCAGAGTGCCTTCTGCTTCAGATTCAGCCTTCAGCTGTATTGTTATGCATGTTGGCGATAGCTATCCTGATAGGTTAGGAATACTACATAATCAGAGTGCCTTCTGCTTCAGCTTCAGCCTTCAGCTGTATTGTTATGCATGTTGGCGATAGCTATCCTGATAGGTTAGGAATATTACATAATCAGAGTGCCTTCTGCTTCAGATTCAGCCTTCAGCTGTATTGTTATGCATGTTGGCGATAGCTATCCTGATAGGTTAGGAATATTACATAATCAGAGTGCCTTCTGCTTCAGCTTCAGCCTTCAGCTGTATTGTTATGCATGTTGGCGATAGCTATCCTGATAGGTTAGGAATATTACATAATCAGAGTGCCTTCTGCTCATGCTGTTAGCCTATGTATGCGGAGCAAGTAGCGGCAGATTGTCGAGATGATTGTCGAAACAAACGTTGTTGCTAGGAATGCCGTATAACTTTTAAATGACCACGGAGATGTTAAACACGGATGCAATTGATACGTCCATTCGCCTACTATCATCAACTGCATTCTAGTATGCGGGCCAAATGGTAACGTCTGATTAATTTCCGTCCAGAAAGTCTGATCGCTTACCATATACCTAATTAATTGCACAGCAAACGGCTGCAAATTATCTGAATGATGGCTCTATTTCCGCCGTCAGGTGCCGGTGGTGCGAGACTCGCGCTGCCGCTCCGTCTACTCGGACTACCACATCACCAACAACATGTTCTGTGCCGGATACAAGAAGGGCCGGGTGGACGCCTGCGCCGGCGACTCCGGAGGGCCACTCGTCTGCAAACAGGACAACGGGTCAGTTAAATAGGGGAACGGGGCAGGTGAACAGGGGAGCACTGCAGGAGAACAGAGGAGCGGGGCAGGAAAACAGGAACGGGCCAGTTAAATGGGGGGACGGGCCACTTATACTTGATAAGTGAGTAAACTTAAAATGCATTTTCTGTCAGAGTGCTTCCTACATCTTCATTATTTCCGAAAACCACATTCATTCACGATCAGGTAAATAAATACAAAACTGCTCGCAGTTCAATCATCGGGAAAGACATTTGCGAATTTGCCAGATTATGATCATAGGACATGCCAAACTCTCGTTGATGACGGAAAGGAAGCTAATGTTGAATTTGCGATATCTTACGTGAAGCGTGAAAATGGCAGTGTCGTTACTGTATTTTAACCTACATGCGATTTTTGCAGCTTAATTTCCCCATTGTAGGTAATTTATTTTATTTCTCATCGCAGGTGGTCGATTTATGGTATTACCAGTTTCGGTGAGGGATGCGGAGCGAAAGGCAAGTACGGCATCTACGTGAAACTGGCCAATTACCGCAAATGGCTGCGTCACGTGATACGCCGATACACCAATCAGCGACGAGCTCGCAGGCGACGTTCCAAGGTTTCACTGCGGCGGCCGCGACTCAAGGCCAAGCAGCCCACCAATCAGAATCAGGAGTCATGATGTTATCCCGAGCATAGTGGTTCGAATCCCGCCAGTGCCGTCGGACGTTTTCGATTGACGTGATGGCGGAACATGATTGTGACCATGATGTTGGTGATGATCAACAGTGATCACATTTTGTCGCCTTTGTCTTCTTCAATGTGAATGTTCCGTTTTCTTTTACAAACGCCGAGGTGTGAACCGTTCTTTAATGCTCCACTTTATTGTGTTGATATGATGTAGTTTCATATGTTTCAGACGTATGTGCGTGAGAATTTGCCTAGTCATAGTTCGATGTTGTGGTATATGGATGTTAGTGTATCTATTTAAGACTGAATTGTGTTGCAGATGTGGTCTGTACTTGTGCTAGGATATTGCTATCCTGCTGCCTGACGTGCAACACAACTTTATTTGCAATTATATGGATTATATTAATCTCGCTTTTTACCTTCTTTGTTCAGCATGTTTAGGATCCTCTGAAAAAATATGTTACTTCATCAGGACTTTCTTAATCCTTGCCAGTGTAGGGCACGGTACCTACGTGACCGTGTAGGGGGGGGGGGGGGGGGGGTATGCCCCCCGGCGTTTCTCTCCTAATTGAGATATAGCTTCGATTCCAAAAGCGAGCATGTTGCTTGTGACGAGATAAATCCGTTGATACCCAATTTTCAGGTCATGGGTCATTAGGTGATCTCCGAGGTCATGTCGATGACACGGATGTCATCCAAATTGTAAATACGTCGACATTGAATTTAATCTACCTAGAATCGTGAATGAGCATATAATTATGCAAAATGGGTGCTAAATTTGAATTCTGCGTCACAAAATGTCTTAGAAACTACCGGATTCCAAAACAGGTCATCTCAGGTCATCGGAGGTCAGTGACCTCGGTTAACCCATGAAGGACATTAACCCTCGCCCTACGTGAGCTTTTTATCACCTTCGCCCTACGGGGGGGGACTGACAGGTCCCCTGTTCACTTCCAAACCAAGCAACTTAGAGCAATGCAGTAAGAACCAGCATGTTGCCTGTCATAAGAGGAATCTAACAGTATGCGATTTTTAGGTTTCAGGTCAACGGGTGACCTTCTAGTTAAAGTGAATGACCTCGGTTTTACCACGTCCAGAACAGCGATTTTGCTCTTTAGAAAACCTCAAAATTAGAAATTGATAAATGTAAATAAAAAGACATGTTCCTAGACCAGTTTTGGTTCAGAAAAAAAACAACAGAAAAGGTAATAATTTGTTCGTATCAAACAAAACATTTTTTTTTTAAATGACGTCATCAGTTTCTTACACTTAGGGAGCCATCACTCAGGAAAAAATGAAGATATGTCTTTGAAATTTAGTATGGGTATTGTCCGTACTCAGTTCTCTCACATATATTCCGGTTTTTCTAACATCTTTGAAAAATTTGATTTTGTGGGGATTTAAAAAAAAACAGTTTTGTTTTTATTTTAGGCGTCAATAACCCTAGATTTTGAAAATCCGAGATTGCCATTTTAAAGAAAATGCGATTTTGTTATTTTGGTGATTTGCATTTGGAATTTCCTTTAAAGCTCTGTTTTCTACCATTTTTCAAATATGTATCGTGTTTCCACCAACATGACGTCATCAAAACATGATTATCTCCCAAAATTCGTAACCAATTTCAATGAAATTTGTACGGCATACGTATATTTGTTTTAAACTCTGCTAGCGAAATTTCAGAAAGATGCGCCGCATGTGTAAAAAGTTATTTAAGAAAAAAACTCAGGGGGTGCCTGTGCGCAGCCCCGCCCCCCCCCCCCCCGTAGTGCGAGGGTTAACTCTCGCCAGGGTGGAGGGTGGATGCTGCTCGGTTTTTCCAGCTCGGTTTTTCGGGAATAACTCGCATAGTTATCAACTGATTGCGATGAAACTTTCAGTAACCTACTTGTGACTAATTTGACACAAACTAGGAAAATATGCAACTATTACTTCCCATGACCCGTTACCTGTTTCTCAAGGTCATGTCAGGCGCAACTAGCGTCTCGTAGTATCGATGCTTGTAACTTGTGCAGTTTCCGACTGTTTGTTGCTCAGGAGCATATGTACAGTCAGTCGGTCTAATCACCCGCGACTTACTGGGGAGGGCTATTTTTTGCCCCCTATTTTGCAATAACTCCTAAACGAACACTGTTATCTCACCAAACTTGCAGTCTCTCCTCCCACATAAATTCTACAAATGTTGGCAAAAGGAAAAATATGAGGTAATGATAGGTCAACCGAGAATGACGTCAGAGAGACATCAAGTTCTTCGGTTTTTGTTGCAAAATAATGGTTTGCGGAAAACGCTGTCAAAGGTACGATGTTAGAGATAAACTCAACTGTCTTAAATCAAATTAGTCACCGGGCTATCAAACTGCTATCTCAGATTTTGAGTTTTTTTAGTTCAGATTTTTTAGAAATCCAAATACAATTGTTTTTTGTTTTTACAAAATTTTCAACAACAAAATCAGATTTATCCAAAAACCCGGAATATATGTGATCGAGACGTGTGCGGTGAATATGTGTACCACATTTTAAGTCGATATCATCAAAAATGACTGAGTTATGACCTTTAAATGACAAAAATCGACCACCTCTCAGCATTATTATGCATAAAAAACGCATTTCCATTTTTGCTTTTTACTTCTATTTATATGGAACAAACAATGTTCTAAGGTCATTTTACGCGTTCTAGACGGAAAAAACATAAACATGTGTTACAACGCCTAATGACCGTAATCTGCAGTTTGACCTCGTGACCTCGGATGACCTTGACCTGACCCAAGGTCATAAACAGCTTAGAAAGGTACTTAGAAGTGTCAGACACGCGAATCATACCGATTTATCGACAGCTTATGTGTTTAATACGCAATTTTGCGCGACAATTCCATCCATCGAGACCTTTTGACACGGTCAAACATTTTGTACTTGACCTGACCTGTGACGTCACCGGTGACCCCGAGGTCAACAATATTATGTTTCCTTGGATATATTTCCCAGGGCTATCGAATGCCGTTTAAATTTTTACATTCGGTCTAGTAGTTCCGGAGATCCGAGGTGGGGAAAAAATACCCCCCCCCCTAGTAAGTCGCGTTATGAAATGTACCCCAGTAACTCGCGGGTTAGGTATCTGCCCTGGAAGTCTAATAAGTATCTTCCCTGGACTCATCTAATTTCACTTCTGTGTACATGCAGGACTGATTTAAGGGAACATGTGGTACCTACCTAGGTACCTAGGTAGGTACCACATGTTGCCTTAAATCAGTCCTTCATATACACAGAAGATAAATTAGATGAGTCCAGGGAAGATACTTATTAGACTTCCAGGGCAGATACTCAATAGACCGACTGTGCAGGTGTTAGCAGGTGACAGTTATGGTATCCAATAACATTGTGACCCGAGTTGACCTTTTCAGAGGTCAACCGAGGTCATTGACCTCAGATGACCTCAGATGACGTTGTTGGTCTCTGACAGTTTCTAGGACATTTTGTGACGCTGATCTCAAATTTGGAATCTATTTTACATTAGTATATGTTCCACCAGGGTCATGCACTTCCACAGGTCAACCGAAGTCACTGACCTCCGATGACCTGACATGACCTTTTTGGACTTTGGTAGTTCCTAGGACATTTTGTGACGCTGTTTTCAAATTTGGCCCCTATTTTGCATAATGATATGCTCATTCACGATTATAGCTCGATTATAATTCAAACTACTCATTCACGATTTTGATGAATTATGGGTGATTGACATGACCTCAGAGGTCAGCTATTGCCACTTGACCTTAAAATTTTATATCAACGGCTTCCTCTCATCACAAGCAACACGCTCGTTTTTATTCGAAGCTCTAGCTCGATTAGGGGCGAAACGATATGGAGGGGTCGTACCCCCCACCCCCTGATCGGTCACGTAGGTATCGGGGCCTACCCTGGAGAGGGTTAACCCGCGAGTCACTGGGGGCTTTTTTTAGCCCCCCTTAGGAATATTAGGCATATCTCAATAACTAATGCAGATATCGACGCCAAACTTTCAGTACCTATCCGGGCATCATTTTTACACATTATAAGAAAAAAAATAAAAAATTTCGTCAGAATTTATTTGAGATATAGTGAATTTAGTGACGTCACTAAACACGATTTTGACACCAAAATCGGCTAAATTTTGCCAGGCCCTACAAATGCCGCATATGAAGCAAAATGCAATCGAAAAACGCTAAAAGGTAGAACATTGCAAGCGCTACAAACAGGCTATCTCGAAATTTCGAAACATTTGGGTTTTGACCCAAAATTTTCAAAAAAAAACTTTTTTGAAAAAATGCTCACAAAATCAAATATTTGAAAGATATTGAAAAAACCGGAATATATATCAGATAACAACATATGGGCAACTACCACACCAAATTTCAAAATTATATCATTTTTTTTAACTTTCATGACATATAAAGTATGGGTAAATCATGACGTCAGATTTTGAAATTGCGTTTTTTGGATTTTATTGACCGGATACAGACAAATAAATGCCAGCACTGTTTTCTTTAGATAAATCTGATATAGAAACATGCCTTTTTTATTTCGATTTATCAATTTCAAATTTTGACCTTCAGTGACCTGAACTTGACCTGAACTCGAAACTAACTTCACGTAAATGAAGTCAGGTGGTAAAATCACTTCTACTATCGAATTCTACGCGTAAAAGCATCCATAAACCATGTGCTGCATGCCTTTCGTTGATATTTTGAGTGTAGTAACCTTTTGTGACCTGACCTTGACCTTGCTCTTTTCCAACAATCTCACTTTAGCTCATGTGGGATATGTATCATACCTTTAACATCACTCTGGGTGATTATAGGCGTAATCGAAGGCCATGGATGGCAAGTATTGTCCATAAACTCAAATACCTCGATTTTGACGTTTGACTTGACCGTGACCTGACATGTGACCTTAATTTGACATTTTTAAGTTTGCGTTAGGCTTCTCTCATTGAGCGCTTTCGAATGCCGCCTTGCGCGTCCCGCTGCGATCATTGGTTCTGAAGATACCAGGGGGGGGGGGCTAAAAAAAGCCCCCCCCCCCAGTGAGTCGTGTTACAGAATATACCCCAGTGACTGCCGGGTTAATACACCACCACCCATGATCAGGTGACCAGGAGTGACCGGTGATCAGGTGACCAGTCGCGCGGGTCGGCCCGGCCCTATTACCGCTGGGCCGGGATGGGTAGTGAGTACCCTTTCCAGTCAGCTGCCGCTTGACATCACAAGTACGTATCAAACAACCAGAGATCGCTTCTACAGGGGTTCGAACCCGAAGCTAGCGGGTTCATGAGCCCGCCATCTTGTTTTCTTGCCACTGGGACGGCACGGAGACAGACACACAGACCTATACAGTCAAGACGCACAGACCTATACAGTCAAGACACACAGACCTATACAGTCAAGACACACAGACCTATACAGTCAAGACACACAGACCTATACAGTCAAGACACACAGACCTATACAGTCAAGACACACAGACCTATACAGTCAAGACACACAGACCTATACAAACAGACACACAGACCTATACAGTCCAGACACACAGACCTATACAGTCAAGACACACAGACCTATACAGTCGAGACACACAGACCTATACAAACAGACACACAGACCTATACAGTCAAAACACACAGACCTATACAGTCAAGACACACAGACCTATACAGTCAAGACACACAGACCTATACAGTCAAGACACACAAACCTATACAAACATACACACAGACCTATACAGTAAAGACACACAGACCTATACAGTCAAGACACACAGACCTATACAGTCGAGACACACAGACCTATACAAACAGACACACAGACCTATACAGTCAAGACACACAGACCTATACAGTCAAGACACACAGACCTATACAGTCAAGACATACAGACATACAGTCCAGACACACAAACCTATGCAAACATACACACAGACCTATACAAACAGACGCACAGACCTATACAGTCAAGACATACACACCTATACAGTCAAGACACCCATACCTATACAAACATACACACAGACCTATACAGTCAAGACACACATTCCTATACAGTCAAGACACACAGACCTATACACTCAAGAGACACAGACCTATACAGTCAAGACACACAGACCTATACAGTCAAGACACACACACCTATACAAACAGACACACAGACCTATACACTCAAGAGACACAGACCTATACAAACAGACACACAGACCTATACAAACAGACACACAGACCTATACAAACAGACACACATACCTATACAAACATACACACAGACCTATACAGTCAAGACACACAGACCTATACAAACAGACACACAGACCTATACAGTCAAGACACACAGA
>JAXIVJ010002677.1:52500-85000 GCA_036785665.1 Chirona hameri | reverse complement strand
ACACTCGGTGCAGCTGGGTTGTTGAGCGCTCTAAAAACTCTCACACAATCACGCTCAGAGATCATAGTCTCAACATCCAGCCAACCAAGAGATCGGAGGACAGGCGTCATCCGCGCTGTTCGCCGCGTGCCCGTGACCACGCGGGCCGCAAAATGCAACAGTTTTTTAAGACGTTTCAGCTGGCTTCCAGAAGCACTCGCCCAAACAGGCAGACAATATAAAATACGGCTAAAAACATGAGCACGAATGATGGTGAGGAATGCAGCAGTTGTGAAATTACGCCTAAACCGGTACAGCGAGACGAGAATCCCTGTGCATCGGCGCACAACCAGCGACACGTGGCTCTCCCATGTAAGAGACTGGTCAACAAGGACGCCTAATACTTTTATTGTTTTTGAAGGCGTGAATTTGTGGCTAGACATTTCGAAGAAAAAGTCAGAAATTTCCTTCACAGCCTGCCGTGTACCCAAGAGGGTGAACATGGTTTTTGTGGGGCTCATTTTTAAAGAGTTCACCTTAAGCCACATCTGGATGGACAAAAGGGACTCCTCTAGACGGTTTTGAGAGAGGCCATGCTAGCACTGTCTTTGGGGGAACAATCAAATAGCTGGGTGTTATCACCATAGCTGATGAGTTGCCCATGAGGAAGCAAATTTTTAATTTGATTTACAGAAACACAAAAGAGAATAGGGCCTATAATAGACGTTACGGAACGATCGTTTTCGGTACTGGGTCCTTGACTTCTACCTCTGTCCTAAATAATCTGAGCTCTATGGCGGGAAAATGCTTTCTGTGTGCTCTAAAAATGATTCTTCATTCGTTTCCAACCATTTCCGTCGTTGTCCGTTCGATATTATCCACGTGAAACGAGAATTACTGCCCGGCTTCCGTTATTTCTGCGTGAGCATTAGTGGAATAAATTAACTTTGTCGTAATCATTTTCGTCTGACAAACCTCAGACAAACTTTCGTCTGTTGTTTAGTCTTTTACCAAAGCGACGCTATTGATACGTGCGGTGGCGCTTTGTATCTCTACGCAAACTTAGCGTCTGGGGACGCTTGAGCCTCGCAGCTACGCGCCCTAACCCATCAAGAACAAGAAGACGCTTGAGCCTTGCAGCTACGCGCCCTAATCCACCAACAACAGCGTCTGGGGAGACGAAAATGGATATTTAGGATGAATTCGGTAAGTGTTTTGTCTTTTAGAATGTTTGCAAATCAAAGATGACATTTGTTTCATGTCTTATCACGTTGTAGAGTGGTCCTTTGTGTTTTGATAACCTCAGATTCTAACTTTTAAATTTTATAACTAACTAAAAAATAAATTTTAAATTGTCTAATGTTTTTCTTGCCGATAGATTCATGCCTTGTCCTTGCGGTTTTATCACTGAAGTGTCTTAGACCTTTGTGTGTCTTGTTCCTTCAAAATAACAGGCATTTATGTAATGCTGGCCTCCATTGTTCATTGATGTGTATGAAAGCAAAAAAAATACAAATTTGATGATAAAGTTCAAGACACTGACTGTGCCTGTCCCCGGGTATGGTGTGTGCTGTATAGACTGTGTACTAACTGTACCTGTCCCCGGGTATAGTGCGATGTACCGACTGTGTAGTGACTGTACCTGGCCCCGGGTATGGTGCGCTGTACCGACTGTGTACTGACTGTACCTGTCCCCGGGTATGGTGTGCTGTACCGACTGTGTACTGACTGTACCTGTCCCATCCCTGGGTATGGTGCATGCTGTACCAACTGCATACTGACTGTACCTGTCCCCAGGTATGGTGTGCTGTACCGACTGTACTGACTGTACCTGTCCCCGGGTATGGTGCGCTGTACGGACTGGGTACCGACTGTACCTGTCCCCGGGTATGGTGCACTGTACCGACTGTGTACTGACTGTACCTGTCCCCGGGTATGGTGTGCTGTACCGACTGTACTGACTGTACCTGTCCCCGGGTATGGTGCGCTGTACCGACTGTGTACTGACTGTACCTGTCCCCGAGTATGGTGCGCTGTACTGACTGTGTACTGACTGTACCTGTCCCGTCCCCGGGTATGGTGCATGCTGTACCAACTGCATACTGACTGTACCTGTCCCCAGGTATGGTGTGCTGTACCGACTGTACTGACTGTACCTGTCCCCGGGTATGGTGCGCTGTACCGACTGTGTACTGACTACTGACTGTACCTGTCCCCGGGTATGGTGCGCTGTACTGACTGTACTGACTGTACCTGTCCCGTCCCCGGGTATGGTGCATGCTGTACCAACTACATACTGACTGTACCTGGCCCCGGGTATGGTGCGCTGTACCGACTGTGTACTGACTGTACCTGTCCCGTCCCCGGGTATGGTGCATGCTGTACCAACTACATACTGACTGTACCTGGCCCCGGGTATGGTGCGCTGTACCGACTGTGTACTGACTGTACCTGTCCCCGGGTATGGTGTGCTGTACCGACTGTGTACTGACTGTACCTGTCCCCGGGTATGGTGCGCTGTACGGACTGTGTACTGACTGTACCTGTCTTCCGGTATGGTGCGCTGTACCGACTGTGTACTGACTGTACCTGTCCCATCCCGGGTATGGTGCATGCTGTACTGACTGCATACTGACTGTACCTGTCCCCGGGTATGGTGCGCTGTACCGACTGTGTACTGACTACCTGTCCCCGGGTATGGTGTGCTGTACCAACTGTGTACTGACTACCTGTCTTCGGGTATGGTGCACTGTACCGACTGTGTACTGACTGTACCTGGCCCCAGGTATGGTGTGCTGTACCGACTGTGTACTGACTGTACCTGTCTTTAGGTATGGTGCGCTGTACCGACTGTGTACTGACTGTACCTTGCCCTGGGTATGGTGCGCTGTACCGACTGTGTACTGACTGTACCTGTCCCCGGGTATGGTGCGCTGTACCGACTGTACTGACTGTACTGACTGTACCTGTCCCCGGGTATGGTGCGCTGTACTGACTGTACTGACTGTACCTGGCCCCGGGTATGGTGCGATGTACCGACTGTGTACTGACTGTACCTGTCCCCGGGTATGATGCGCTGTACCGACTGTGTACTGACTGTACCTGGCCCCGGGTATGGTGTGCTGTACCGACTGTGTACTGACTGTACCTGGCCCCGGGTATGGTGCGCTGTACCGACTGTGTACTGACTGTACCTGGCCCCGGGTATGGTGCGCTGTATGGACCGTACACTGTACAAACTGTACTGACTGTACCTGTCCCCGGGTAGGTGCGCTGTATGGACTGTACGCTGTACAAACTGTGTACTGACTGTACCTGTCCCCGGGTATGGTGGGCGCTGTACCAACTGTTCATTATTTTCAATTGGAAATCCAATGGAAATTTTGAAAGTAATGGCCAATAATATTTCTAACTCAGTGTCAGCTAAGCGAAAGTCAACGCTAACAAAAAACTAACATTGTCAAAATTTAATTGATATATTGCATGAACACCGACCAGCCACCCATCAAAAATGTGTCTTTTCACGATGCATCTATTGGTAATTTTAAATTGCAAATCGGTTCACAATTGACAAAGGTAATTACTTAAAACTGTAGCCACTTGCAGAATAACACGTGCCTAATGTTGCTAACCAGGTTGCTGCTAACCAATCCCTGTCTTTGCTGCTAACCAGGTTGGCACTTGTAACAACAGAATAATCGTGATATCGATGGCAAACTGCCCATTTCTCCTGGGAATTATTGGTACGTCGTTTCGGTGTTCCGCTTAGAACAGTACCCTGGAACTGATGTCTTCCATTTTGGTCTTGGGGTCTGGATTTTTTTTTTAAATTGTTACCATTCTTTCTTTCAGATCGATGTGCGCCGTTTTTATGGTCCTCCGCGATCGACATCTGTACCAGCCAACGTTGCCCTGTCAGCTGATACTCTGTTGATTCAGGTTCGCAAATCTCTTGGTTTCCCTGTCCGGTCCGGACCAAAAGCCATCATCCGCACTATCGTGAACAGAAACTTTCTTCCATTCTTCCGAAACCGGTCTGCCGACTCTATCTTGCGCTACAGCCAGCACTACACCGCCAGCTGGAACGTTAGAATTTTGAACGAGGCAGAGGACTTCAACTATGTGAAAAAGTCCGAGGTCCAAGTGACTGTGAGAAAAATGAGAAGGTGGACAGAGTACGAGCGCAGTGGTGCTTCTGTGAAGCCTGTCATGTCCCCCGAGCATTGGGAAGTGGTGCTCACGGTACAGAGGAAGAGAGGAGTACAGAGAGAGCTACCACTTCAAGTGGTGGTTGACTAGACCAGAAACATACGGCCATTACCTGATGTGTATGTAATCAAGAATAACGTTTTTCATGTAAATAAGTTTTGGTTGTATAATACCTATGCGGATGTATATTGCATAGACCGTGTGCTGGACAGACTTTTATCAGAACTTTGCAAGTGTGGAGTGGAAGTTGTCTATGACAACGAGCTTAAAACACAATTTGCCTCCATTGTATATAATATCAAACGTGGATACACGTCCAAAGCAGGTGGCCGGACAAGGGACAGACTAAAAGCTCTTTGGAAAAAGAGTTATGCTTCATGGCCTGTGGAGGTGAAACATGACCTGAGCGCAGACAATGCGGCGCTTCGCGCAGAACTGTCACGGCAGGAGGCGGAGCGAGCCGGAGAAGAAGCTTCACTCCGTGCCAGCATCCAGAGCCTGGAAAGGGAGAGACGCGAACTTGACGAACAACTCTCAACGCTGGCCAACTCGAAGCACTCACTTCAGAAGCGGCTGGAGGCGGCATCGAGGCGAAAGCGCCAGCACGAAGGAGAGTATAGCGGTGCGCACCTTCGCCGCGTCAGACGGAAGCTAACGTCCACGGCATCTAACTACGGCCTCAATGTGGCCGTGACCTCGGCCCCAGAGGCCGCCAGCATGTCGCCCCTGGCGGCGAACCGTATAATGGACGAGTGCGACGTGTCATTGCGTACCATGCGCAAGATATGCAATGTCTCGCCGAATGCGCCATCCAGCTACGCAATCAGCAAACTGCGCAAAGAGTGAGTGTTTGTTAGGCAGTAGAATAGTAGGAGAGTTATATCAAAGCAAGAAGAAAACGTGATCCAAAATCTCTGGATAATTAGTGTGGAAAGGTGTGGTGACTCATTGTGTGTGTGTGTAAATGATGGATACCGCCGCTTTGAAAATATTGTTTTGTTGTTGATATTGATATATGTAATATTTTATTAGATAATTAGTGCAGTTGCAATGCATTTTTTTAAAGCTCTAAACACTGCTTGCTTTTTGTCTGGGAGTTATCAATTTTATTCAAGATCCTTTGACCATTACCATGGATTTATAAGCGTGTGCAAACTAGAATACAAACTTCGTTACCGCCATTGGCTTATTCTTTAGTTCTACACTGCGTAGCCGATGATACGTTTGATTTTTCCGCCGCCAGGATGAATACGAGATTTCCAGTGGAGGCATCAAAAGACGGCGCATGGCTGGACCTGGTATCAGCTTTGAAGGCGCTTCGTCCATCTCCATCCAACGACCGGATTCGCGTAAAAATATCAGGTAAGCTGCCGATCATTTGTAATGTTCTCTTGCATATGTTTTCTTTACAGCACTGATCAGCACGTGAATGTGGTGAATGGGTATCTGTTTAGCGCTTTTGTGGCTCCTTTTGTTTTACTTAGCGTTTTATGATTTATGTTGTATGTATATCAGAACAAATTAGCATAGTACAATGGCGTGTTGGTCTACTTGGGGTGTTTTTATCCGTGGTGTAACCAACGATGAATGACTCGATATCTCATCATCTACAAACCACTGCTTTGACGTAATGTATTTCCAAGCGATGAATCCAACAACCAACGTACATTGACAATAACGTTTGGAATGATTTTGACCATCAGGTGATGGAGCACTCGCTGGCAAATACAAGTCGTTCACCAATTTTGGCGTCACTCTCATCGACGAAGATGATCCCAAAAAGAAGAAGCCACTCGTGTTCGGCATCGGCGAGATGAAAGAGAACTATGAGAATATTAGCTCACGTGTGCAAGATATCAACAGACAAATAGCGGACATCGAGCGTGACGGTGTGTTGATCGATGGTCGGGTTCAATTTTTCGAATTTTACCTTGGTGGTGATTATAAATTTATATTGACTGTTCTTGGTTTCAACGCCGCCAATTCTAACTTCGCTTGTGTATTTTGTATCGCGCCTAAAACAGGTCGACATCTCGCTAACCACAAGCGTCGACAGGGTATCAACATGCGAGACCCAGGTGTTGTGCGTCCCAGTCTCCTTCCAGCCGTCCCGCTGGACCATGTGGCAATTGATACCTTGCACATGCATCTTCGTGTCACTGATAAGCTATTTTCATGCGTTTTTGAGAAAATTAGCTCTGATAAGCGGGAACGTTTCGTGTCGGTCGTGTATGACAATGTCAGAACCCGAGGTAAATTTAGAATCGAGAAAGACAAACTAGAAACTTCAAACCTGTCAGCCGTGGACAGGGACAAAATAATTCGGGTTCTCACTTCAACTGATGTGCTGACGGAATGTGTTGAGTCACCAGAGCTTGGCCTCCAGCTAAAAGAACTTTTGACCCAGTACGTGGTTCTGCGCGAGCTGTGGAGAACCACAGCTGAGAAGACGATCGTTGATGAGGCTGGCCAAGATTTCTTGCGAAAGTTCTTGGCCGTTTTTCAGGCCAAAATGGTGACCCCCTATATACATATCATGTGCGTCCATGTGCCAGAACTCATTCAGCGGATAGGGACATTGGCAGCTTTTTCGCAGCAGGCTGACGAAAAGCTAAACCACGAGGTTGCTGCAGGATTTTTGCGGTGCTCAAACTTCTCAGATGGTGCGCGTCAGGTTCTGCAGCGGCAGTGGCGCAAAACCCAATACCATGGTAGAGAAGCACCGTAAAAACCTGCAGCAACTCGTGGCTTGGCTCCGAAGGAGTGTCATCTGTACATTGTTTAGTCTTCGCCAATTGTTTGCCCGACATTGTTCAATGGTCATATATGAGTGCTCTCTGGAGCGCATTGTACCGTTGCCAGATGATTATGTGCGCACAGAAACGCTACTTGTAATACATGCCACTTGCAAACTTGCTCTTTTGCAGATATGTGATTCATACGGTGCACAGGCAGATATCAATTAATCATGCAATTTATAGCTTGCAATTTCTGAGAATCAATTTGTGAATATGACGATCACGTATGTTATATTTGTGAATAGCTGTTGTTCTTTAAAGGGAACCGATTCAAATTACCTGATGTGGAATCAATCATCTAATTCAATATTTCGTAACTCTAAATTTGCTTAATCCTATTCCCTGCGGAGGGGAGGGCAGATTCTGCCCCCGGGTGGTTTTTTGCCCCAGACGCCGTTTTGAGTGCGCCATTGCTTGAACAGTGCATTCATCCTATCTAAAATGAACATAAGTGTGTGAAAAGATTATGCGGCGTAGAGAAGAACCTTCAAAACATGCGTTTGCTCCACCCTCAAATTAGCAAGTTGCTAAAAAAACGTGACGTGGATGGTGCTCCCCCCCCCGTTCCTTACCTGGATCCGCTTATGCGCAATATATTACATATAACAAATTACAGCAAAAAATGTCCACTATATGACGTTCATATCGTCCCAAATAAGCACGAACAGCACATATTTGTTATCCGAAAATCCCCCTAATTTACATCTGCTGAATACGCCTATGATTTTACATTTTTGTATGTCTTTTGATATATTGAAGACCTGTACATTTCAAGCTCAAAAATGTTTGTTGCATGACAATATGTGATACCACATGACCGCAATGACCTTTCAAAAAACACCCAAAATTTTCGTATTTTTGCCCCCTGGCCCCCCATTTGCGAGCAAATGAAAAATTAGAGGTCCAAAAAGCGGCATCTTTTCATGACAAATCGAATGGTGTTTGTCCCATCAAAATCGACTTAGCGGTTCTCGAGATCTCTGGCTGCCCCCCCGCCCCCCGCAGGTTAACGTAATTCTGGCCGCCCGCAGGGAATAGGGTTGAATGAGTTGCAATTGGGCACGTTAAGTTGCAGCACCACGCAAAAACAAGTGCCACCATCTGATTCCACATGTATTTTTACATAGGGATCTGCGTGAAGATCAAGAAAACTCCTGCCCAATATCCCGATGAAATCAATTAGGTTTGAAAACTGCTCGAATTCGGGAGAAACACAATGCTAAAACTACCGTGCATCTGCATCTTTACTGCAATTGGGCACGTTAAGTACAACTGACAGAACGATATGCTATAGCTCATCTTGTAGCCAATGCTTCAATGTATCCGAATGTGCGTGAAGATCAACTATGATATGTTTTATGTCACTGTCAGAAGCAATTTAGTGATATTTTCAGCCAAATTCCCAATGGGCCGCGGAACGCCCGGGCCGGCCCGGCGGCCGCCCGGCCGGGGCAATGAGCGCTTCGTTCCGTAACGACCCTTGGGGAACGCCACATGACACCGGCATCACCGAAGCACCCCCGCGAACTACCTGCCTCCTGTCACAAAGATAGCTTGAGAACCAATAAGGAGAAACCCCGTACCAACCCATCTTGCTGAGGAGGATGCCATGGTCGGCGCTGTCGAATGCTTTGCTCAGGTCTAGAGCCGTAATCGATACCAAAAAACCGGAATCGATATGTTTTGACATCCACTCTACAGCGTCGAGCATGGCATCCTCCACACTGTGGCCTCTTCGGTATGCAAATTGCGATTCTGATAAGATACTGTTGTCATGTAGATAATCGGTCAGTTGGCTACAAACATCTCGCTCTGCGATTTTTGAAAGAACAGACAGTAGTGACATCGGTCGGAAATTACAGGCCTTGCTGATGTCACCGGACTTATGGAGCGGGACCACTAACGCCGTTTTCCATCCAGAAGGGAGCTCTCTGGTGGCTATCGTGGAGTTTATCAAGTGCAACAGCTTGGGGCCTACGACAGGGAAACATTGCCTTACGGCATACATGGGTACACCATCTAATCCTACCACTCTAGAGTTACTCATATGCCGTATTGCGACCGAGGGTTCAGGTAACGTCGCAGGTTTCAACTCAAAGCTGGACGAACACACGGTAACAGGGCGCGGCAAACGCAGTTCGACGGCAAGTTGGCAGTCAACATCGGAACGCAGCTCCGCCGCGACCTGAGCCCCAACTGAGAAGAAGTATTCGCTAAATACTTCTGCGCGCTCCGGTCCGAGCACCGAGCAGTCTCCCCCACCAGCTGCACCTGACTGGACGGCAAACAGCTTCTGTCGCCGCCAGAAGCCTCGATGATCTTGACGAGCGAGCTGGTCACAGAGGAATCTTTTCCGACCGCTGGCGAGCTCGCTTTTAACTCGATTTCGGAGTTGACGGTAAATGGCGTGGTCTTCTTCCGATCCGTACTGGAGCCAGTCCTCGTGGGCGGCGTCTCGCTCAGCCATCAGTGCTCGGAGTTCCGCGTTGTGCTTGGTGCTTGGAGTTCCGCGTTGTCTCGTAGCCATGGACAGCCGGGCTGCGTAGTTCTCTTCCGAATTGAAGGACAGTGACGGTTCATGACGGCGTCCCAGACGATCATGAACTCGTCCAGTTTACCGTCGACGTCGACAGCCGAAGCATCGGCTCCCAGTCCGCGAGCAGCAAATCAAGCCTGATAACATTCCAATCAGCTCTGTCCCAGCGTCGGATCTCACGGTATACTGGTTTGAGACGGATTTTGGGTAGATCAATGGAACAGGTGACAGGCTGATGGTCGCCGAGGGCCTCATGTAGAACTGTGACTGATGACTGGATGTCAGGCTGATTCGTGATGATGTGGTCGAGTGTGGTGGAATTGGGACGAAGGTGAGTTGGTTCATGAACCAGCTGATGCAGATTCAGCTCACTGAGTAAGGCACTGTAAGCTGCCACCCCGCGCGAGCCCGGTATTGACACGTCAATGTTCATATCACCGAACAAAAACAGATGTTTTCCGGTGGCTGACGCCTCGAGAAGCTGGTCACGAAGGCTGTCGATAAACCGCGACATGGTGCTGTCTGGTGGCCTGTACAGCACTCCAATCACGGCCGATCTTCCCTGGTAGGTGGCCATTAACCAGAGTGAATCGATGGCCGGGTCAGTGCTCTTGATGTTAAAACGTTCGGTTTTCATGCTGTCACTGCTCAGAATTGCCACCCTGCCTCCCCGCACTGAAGTGCTCGACTTCCGGGGGGCAATTCTGTCAGCTCTGTGTAGTTTGTACCCATTGAAAACCACATGGGTGTTTAATACTCTGTCCGTGAGCCAGGTTTCTGACAGGCAAAGTACGTCCGGCTTCTGAGCGTCGACTAAGGCAGTCACCTCTTCAAACCGGGCAGTGAGCGATCGGACGTTGGCGTGACAGACGAACATTCGGTCCCGCACCAGCGGTGGCGGCTGAGAGATGGCACGTGTCTCTGCGACAGTCAGCCGCCTCGGACAGCTGAGGACGCTGTTCCGCCATGCCGGGGGACCACGAGACAGCCGGTCCGTCGTGACGACTCGAATGGGTCGGTGTGATTTTCGGCCGCCTCGAATGCCCCGTCGTTTGCGCGCGATGCCGAGTCGGTGCAGTAGCGGTATCACTGCACTCGAGGGCCGGGTCATGTGCGGCGGGCTTCTATGTTGTAGTAGCGCTTGTCTGGTGTAGGTGACGGGAGTCTATCAATGCCTCGGCATAGGGGCCGGGGTGACTGCTGACGGCGCTCAGCTGTTCTGGCCTCAGGGCATGGTTCAAGGTCACTCCAACAGGCGGTACCACAGCTGTGATCGGGCTGCGAGTCGGTGGCGAATGTGGCGCACCGGCAGAACCAAACAAAGGTCGTAAATTGTCACAGCTGGGGATCACAGTCACAATCAGCACACACAACCATTTCCAGATCTTCTGGCGAAACATATTTCTGATGGAAATAGTCACGCCAAGCACTTATGTCACCGAAAAAAAAGACAAAAAAGGTGAGAGCGAACACAGCGGATCCACGCAGCGTCGCCAGCGCCACCTAGCGCCTACTTCACATGCATACCCTAACACCTGGCTGCATGCTCACATCATCCCTATATTTTATCCCGGGCCGTGCTGGGGAAGGGGGGGGGGGGGATGGGATGTGTAGACACCCACTTCAGGTTTTTTGCGGATAGCGGGAAGTTTTTGAGTTAGAGTTTTTTTTTGGTACAGCTGTTTGGGCATCAATTGTCCACATTATGGAGATAAAAAAATACCTCGGGTCATCTCTGGTCAGGTCACCAGACCAGGTCACGTGACCCCACCTCCAAAAGAACTTGTGGTCGTACCACATTCACAGTTTGTGGTGATCGGTTTTACACTTACAGGATTTCATAAAGTCATATACATCTACAATTCGTTTGAGTTGTATTTTTTATATTAGCAACCTAAGGTCGGGTCAATTTCGTGACCTCCCCATTGTAAGTCAAAGGGGAAATATTCAAATGCTTCTTATTCCAAGGATACGCAAGATAGCGGTCTAATTCCTTCTGGATCATGTTTTTATATGCCATTATTGATGACATAGGTGCCATTTTTGTTCAGTGACCCTTACAGGGTCAGCCGAGGTCATCAGAGGTCACCAACAGTTTTATGGCAATAACTCGACATAATGACGATAGAGAAGTGAAACCGAAATGAATGTGTTTGTCTCCTCACGGCACGTCTTTTCATATGCAACATGACCTACTTGGGTCACCACTTGACCTTGACCTGAGGTCACATTTTTAAGTTAACCTAACCTGGTCAACACTAATATGAGTCAAAGTGCCTTGACGAGACAAACACGATGGCGTCAAAGTTACTGCCTTGTCTTGATTAGGTAAAAAGCTATTCGTGATAAACTGTTTTGTAAAAAATAGCCTTTTGACATTTGATGAGCTCCGGAGCCTAAACTATTGACCTGAGCTAAAATCTAAGGACACTTTAGCGATTGCATTTGTCAGAGATTTTCATTGTTGGTTTCCGTTTGATCCTAGCTATCAGAGTTTCTGGAATATCTGGGAGTTTCTGGAGCGAAGTCCTAAAACTGGAAAATCTGACATTTGATGACCTCTGGTGACCTTAATAATGACTTGAGAGGAAAATATCGGAGTACCTTCGAATGTGCTTGTCGAGAACTTTCGAACGTTCTTTTCTGCGTATTTCTAGCTCTTTTAGTTTTCAAGTTAGAGGGGAGTCTACAACCCTCCCCCACCGGCACGGCGAAGGTGGCGCCGAGCAGCGGCACGGCGCGGGTTAAAACAAAACAAAGATCCAACTCTCACTGAAAGCTACAGCAGGGCTGGGAAAACCTAGCTGTGTGTCACCGTTGGAGTTCTAAGGCTACAAGTTTGTATAGTAATTTACAAACATGGACAATAATTTGACACATTTTAGCTCAAGCCTCCAGGCTTCATATACTCAATGTTTGCAAATCCCTTCCAACGTATTACACAGCTTTAGCTAATTATTAGGCGATATTCGCTTTTGCACACCTTTATATAGGTAAATTGAATATTTTATACTAATTCTACATTTCATCAGAACTGCACTCAAAACAGGGACATTCTCAGTACTTACCTAACAATAACAATTTGTACCACCCGTCAGTCGCTTCAGCCGACCGCCCGCAACGACTCCGTCATTACAACTGAAATGTAAACAACGTGGGCGCAGAAATGCGTCAGATACCAAGTTGGCCATATGACGTCATATGAATCTGGTCGACCACTAAACCCTATCACGGCATTGGCGGCCGCGCAGCGGCCGTCAATTCCGTGACCTTGCTGGATACATATCTGACGCATTTCACACCCAAAACAAAAACACGTTGCTTACATTTCATTTGTAATTTGGGGGATTAACTCGATGCAGTGGTAAGATACTTGCCTTCTGTGCCGGGGACCGGGGTTCAATCCCTCGGCGGGACTCTGAAAAAGCCTGCCCGGCTCCCCACACCCTTCGGAACAGGGTGAGAGTTCCAATTAGCACCTTGGTCCCAAGAGGATACGGTGCTTGGTCCACAAACCAAACCAAATCAACCTTTTAACATTAGCGAAGGAGTAAGATAAGAGCTCCTTCGCTGTCAAAATAGGAGTGACTTAGGAGCAAAATGTTATTTAAATAAGTTAGAGAGCTTGAATCTGTCTTTATTTCAGGGCATGTTGTCTGCAATTCGGCGGTTATTATTGATTTGTATAGGGTTAAGGGATTTTCTATCCAGATGTGGTCACCATTCCTAAGTCAGATTTGGTAAAATCGCCGGATGAATCTACCTTCGTATAGGGATAGGGTCTTCCAGCATGCGCCATAAACGACGCAATTGCGCTGGATGCACGGCAGAGGTGAGAAGAAAAAAACTTGAGGCTGACTCCGACAAAGAGCAAGGCTAACTCACTTCCATTGTTCACGCTCTTATGGCAAATTTCTCTAAAAATATTGTTTTTCTCATGCCTCGGTGACTAACAACATTTATCAAATCGGCAATCTGTCACATTTTGTAAACATACAACACATTTTGTCAACACGCAGCACATTGTGTCAACACACAGCCCATTTTGTCAACACCACACATTTTGTGATCGTTACAATGAGTGCTACACACACTAGCGGATCGAGGGGGGGCGGGTAGTGGCCATGCCCCCCTCCCCCAACCAGACAAAACCTGAAATTGGCACAACATTTAGACATTTCCTGATATAGAAGACAATCTAAGCAACTTTTACTAAGGAATTATTTATTATAATTACCTTATGCATTCCATGTCTATACATTCAGCAGTGACGGTCATACTGGAGGATACCATCATCATTGTGACATGAGCGAATCTGTTTTGGTTATTTTGTGTGTCATTCAAAAATATTTAAAAACTTCAGACCTGATGATGACAGTGATGTCGAAAGCTTGTCTATTTTAATTATTCATTTGACCACTAAAATACATATTTGGCATGTTATTGATCATTTTAACACAACTTTTTACTAAGGAAAGTTTGTTTAAATCAGCTATCAATGCATATTGCATAAGCAAGCGATATTTGATGAGTTTTCTGAATTGTGTGACAATTTTGGGAATTTCCCCCCCCCCAACCACTCGTGCCCCCCCCCCCTCCCCTTCCTTCTTATTCTACCTTCTTCTTCTACTTTCTAGGATCTTGGATCCATAGGACCTGAATGCCTAGGATCTTGACATGTCTCGACCAATGCGATGTACAGGGACGCGCAGTTGCTATAGTACACACTCTTCTGGCTTATCTTCTCCTCTAGCATATGATTGTCTGCAAATTAAGAAACAATAATAAATGCATTTAAACTGCATTACTGAGATCTTCAAAATGATATATTGATGCATTAGCTCAGCATATCTATTGGCTGATTTTAAGAGAGAAACAAATACATGTTTAGCTCTTCGCGGGGGAAAATTGACTTTTGCTTAAAATCAGCCAATAGAAAGGACAGGGGTGAGCCAATGCATCAATATGCCATTTTGAAGCTCTCAGTAATGTGGTTTGAATGCATTTATTGTTGTTTCTTAATTTGCAGTAAAACGTACGCTAGAGGAGAGGATAAGCCGGACCATAGAGTACTCCACTGCAGGTCCCTGTACCTACTAAGACTGCTATGATCTTTTTTAAAAGTAAATTTACATGAAACAGGAGCACCTGGCGAGTACAACCAAGATTCTGGCAAATGTCACAAAAGGGCAGCAATTAATTACAATTTACATAAATTGCATAACCGCAGATACCTACCTCACTTACCTGGTGATGCCGTGGTATTTTTGTTGCTGGCACAGCCCAGAAGTCGCAAATGGCATTCTTCCTAGACGGAGGCAGTTTCTTTTCACACTCCACGCCATGGTGGACAGATTAAAATATTTAGAGGAACGGAGGGATGACAAAATTGTGTGTTTTATCACAAAATGATAGGACGAAGGAGGTCTCCGGGTCTAAAAACATGAAAATAAGGTAAGAATTTCCATGTTTTGAGCTGGATACCTCCCATTCCATGATAACACATCTGCCAACATGCCATAATTTTGTCATCCCCCTCCCCTCCCCAACTCACTGAATTTGACCACTATGCTCCACCCACTTCAATTTACTATTAGGCTTACACTGACACTTTCCGACAGCCTTCTTAACAGTTTTCCCATGTCAATGTCAAGTTGTTTTGGCTCAATATTAATATCCAGCCACACACCCACGATACCGCGTTACCTAGAGGCAGTCAACTAAAGCCTTGGCCAACACCTGCAAACGCAAGGCCGTATTAGAGAGGTAGAGTCATCCGGGAATTTTACCGCCCCAATCGCTCAACATTACCGTGACCTCACTGGTGCTCTCGTCCGAGTCGGCTGTCGGCGCACGCGTCTCGGAGCGGTGCGAATATTTCTAAAGGGATACGGATCGTTGCGCCTAAGGTACATACCTATTTAAGATTACGTTCACCGCGGATAATTATCCCTGCATTAATTAATGATGAGGGGCGAGACGGCCATACGCTGCCCCGGTCCGGCCGAGGGAAGAGACGGCCATACGCTCTCCTGGTCTGGCTGAGGGGCGGACGGCCATACGCTGCCCGGGTCTGGCTGAGGTATACTATACGCTGCCCCGGCCCCGGTGTAATGTTGCAAATGTCATTGTTCATTTTGTTTAATGTTCAAGATATGCTTTAAAAAAACTTTAAAAAATCAAAATATTTCAAAAGCATAGACTTGAAACCTAACTAACTAACTTACTTATGTAACGGCGACGACTTAAAATTGCCGCGCGTCAACACCTGTCAACAAAAACAGCAAAACGCTTGAAAGCGCAGCTGCGGTGACGGGGCCAGCCACGACTGGACCAGAGCACCAGTGACGTCATCGCTAATGCAGAGCCGCTCGGCAGCCGATACATGGGGAATCCCGGGATGACACCCACCTGTGCAAGCGTACTTGAATCGCGTCGTTACTGGCACAAACAGCGCCATAATTGTCCCTGTCTCACCTGACTCACCGACATGACAGCGACGCAGATGAGTCTAGTAATGGGGCAGCCGCGATGTCGCCGTGTTTTCTGCAGCTGTAAATCTTGGCTTGGGGAACGCTGCCACTAAATAAAAACACTACTTTTGACAGTGTATGCATGATATTGTACGCTGATGTTATAATGTTGATCCAAATTGAAGATGACTGAGAAGTGAGATCTTGTCACGTGTTTGCGCCCTTCATATCTTTAGTTTGAGATGCATAGTTATCTTCCGCAGCGTTTTGCTAACTCACGGTACGGCGGTGCACAATCAACTAACACCGACGTGCGTTGGCGACTCGGAACATTTGTTCACCTCTGATGCACGGTATAATTGGAATGTGATGGGTCATACTGAATTAACCGGATTTTCTACTATTTATAGTAAAACTCTCAAAGTCCCAGAACAATGAGATCGACTGTCCTGACAGACGATCTCAGACTCACTCTATTGAAAATACAAAAGTACCCCGACCCCCACCCTCGGGGGATCAATTGTCTAACTAGATAACTGGTATATATTTTTTCGTCGGCAATTTGTGTGAAACTAAATTATTGAGAATCAAGAGCTGAAACGCAACTGCTAATTAAAAAATGTAAATGTACATACATGCTGACGTGATGAATATGATAATTAAGTAAATATTACATCTGAAGTAGTTTTGACGATCAGTATTTCTAAGGACAAGATCGCTTAGTAAACTTTCCTAGGAATGACATAGCCATAGTTAATTATTTTTACTGGCATTTTGACCCACCGAGTACTTCATGGGAAGGAGCATTTTGTCCCCGACCTTACCCATAAGGACAGAACACTTTACCACCCCTGGCCGACAAAGAACTTAAGCCTAACGGGAAAAGATCACACACCCCACAACACAGACACAACAGACACAGGCACAACAGACACAGGCACAACAGACACAGAAACAGACACAGACACAGACACAGACACAGACACAGACACAGACACAGACACAGACACAGACACAGACACAGACACAGACACAGACACAGACACAGACACAGACACAGACACAGACACAGACACAGACACAGACACAGACACAGACACACTCACCTACACACCTACACACCTACACACCTACACACCTGCACACCTACACACCTACACACCTACACACCTACACACCTACACACCTACACACCTGCACACCTGCACACCTGCACACCTGCACACCTGCACACCTGCACACCTGCACACCTGCACACCTGCACACCTGCACACCTGCACACCTGCACACCTGCACACCTGCACCACTACACACCTACACACCTACACACCTACACACCTACACACCTACACACCTACACACCTACATACCTACACACCTACACACCTACACACCTACACACCTGCACACCTGCACACCTGCACACCTGCACACCTGCACACCTGCACACCTGCAAACCTACACACCTACACACCTACACACCTACACACCTGTACACCTGCACACCTGCACACCTGCACACCTACACACCTACACACCTACACACCTACACACCTACACACCTACACACCTACACACCTACACACCTACACACCTACACACCTACACACCTACACACCTACACACCTACACACCTACACACCTACACACCTGCACACCTGCACACCTGCACACCTACACACCTACACACCTACACACCTACACACCTACACACCTACACACCTACACACCTACACACCTACACATCTACACACCTACACGCCTACACGCCTACACGCCTACACGCCTACACGCCTACACGCCTACACGCCTACACGCCTACACGCCTACACGCCTACACGCCTACACGCCTACACGCCTACACGCCTACACGCCTACACGCCTACACGCCTACACGCCTACACGTCTACACGCCTACACGCCTACACGCCTACACGCCTACACGCCTACACGCCTACACGCCTACACGCCTACACGCCTACACGCCCATAAAAACAAACACCGACACCGACACCGACACCGACACCGACACCGACACCGACACCGACACCGACACCGACACCGACACCGACACCGACACCGACACCGACACCGACACCGACACCGACGCCGACGCCGACGCCGACGCTGACGCCGACGCCGACGCCGACGCCCACACCCACACCCACACCCACACCCACACCCACACCCACACCCACACCCACACCCACACCCACACCCACACCCACACCCACACCCACACCCACACCCACACCCACACCCACACCCACACCCACACCCACACCCACACCCACACCCACACCCACACCCACACCCACACCCACACCCACACATACAAATTAAGTAGGAACACGGTGTAAATGAAAAGTACCAAAAGAAACGTTTTTTTTTGTGTGTTAAAAAAACTCTGTTTCGTATGGTAAAATAGCACTACGAACGGAGTCTTGGTACCCATTTCGGTGTTAAACTACCCTTCAGTTATTCGTCTGTGGTTCTTTTAACACTGTTTAATTCTTTCTTTACACTGATACTCTAAAAAAAAGTATTCTAAACATACACCAAATCCAGGGTAAAAATACACCATATTTAGACTTCCTTCAACAAGTACCAAAAAGAACGTTTGTTGGTGTTAAATAACACTGTTTTCTATGGTAAAAATGCACTACGAACGGTTTTTCGGTACACATTTCTGTCTTAAATTACCCTTCAGTTATTCGTTTGTTGGGCTTTTAACACTGTTTTTCTTGTTTCCTTACGTACTCTAAAAAAAATATGCCTTTTCTACTAAACATTCACCAAATCCTTGGTAAAAATACACCATATTTAGACTTTCTTCAAAAAGTACCAAAAGGAACGTTTTTTGTGTTTTCATACACGTTTCGTATTACTAAAAATACACCGATATGAAGCTTTTTAAAGTGAGTTTTTTGGGTAAACTTACGCTCTGTCCCTTTTCATATTTCAATAATATACGTAGGCACTCGACAGTTATATACCTAATAATAATGGCATTAACATTGGTGACATTTCTAATAAAAATACACCAGAGCAAAAGCGCCACAAGAATAGACATTCTTTCGCGGTCAGTCACTAGCATAAAGTCACAGTTTCACCCTGCATTCATCGCGAAATAAATTCTTACATCGGAACACATTTATTGCTGTCGAAACGGGTCATGTTCATGCGCTCATCTTACAGACAAACATTGCATTAAATGTATTCTCTTGGTTGCTTATATGCATGTAGAACGTTGATTTCAGTTAAATCAGCACAGCGTGTAGTTCACCGAAGTAGTGCACGGGATGTTCAATCATAACTGCCCGTCCACATTCGACCACTGCTCCACATACAGTAACTTTTTTCCTACGTTCGCTCTCCTATTTTGCAGTTCGTTGCATATATGGCCAGGCATGCTTTCAATGTTTTACAATTACACTTAGGCGCCAGTGCAAATGTGTACAACACATTTAAAGATGAGGGCTTCAGGTAGGTTGATGTATCCACAGAAATCACATGGTGGATTAAAGGGACATTGCCACCTTTCTGAAAGTTGTCAAATATACGCCGGTTGTACCCGAAAATAGGAAGTAAGTGCTGCTGAAAACGATGGTGATATGTTTTTTCTCGAAAACGACACTTAACTTGATAAAAATTAAGTTGTTTAAATTTGGGATGATGACGTCATATGGAGCTCTAGAGAGCTATATAGAAATCATTTACGCTGCCAAAATATGGCACATTTTTTCTAGACAATTCTGGCGCTTTGAATACAAAACCAACCATTGAACGTATGCTTCTTCGTACACCACCGTCAAACTAGGAGCAGATTTATTCCAAATGTAGTTTGATATTTGAGGCATCTCGATTTCGCTGAAAATTGATACACTGACCATATCCGATACGCTGATCACGAATCCAATGTTTTTGATCTGGGATTGTTTCGTACCTTACGAAATACGGACGGTCATACATACATACGAACAGGGACGTCGGAACTATGTTCAAGTTGGGGGGGGGGGGGGGCGGAGGCATTCTGAAGTCGATTCTTTCCATGCAACGCCCATAGGCGTAATGGTAAAATCAAAAATGTTTGGGGGGGGGGGGGGCTGCCCCTCCCCCCTGTTCCTACGCCTATGCATACGTAGGTCCGCCGGGTATCTCGATTTCGCTGAAAATTGTTCCACAAACCATATCCGATGCGCTGATCACGAATCCAATGTTTTTGGTCTTGGATTTTCGTATCTTACGAAATACGGACGGTCATACATACGAAGGTCCGCCGTGTAACTCGATTTCGCTGAAAATTTGTGTACAGAGTACAGACCATACAGCATACTTAGGACACTGATCACGAAATCTTCCGTTTGATATTCCGATTTGTATTCTTGATGATTTTATTTCGCAGACAGTGTAATGCTTTCTACATTTATTTTCGTATCGCAGTGCAGGGAACAATTAACAGTATCATACACGACACTGTGCCCACCCTTGACTAGCCAGATGCAACAACCTGATCAACTATTATCAAACCGAAATGTGCTTCCTTCACGAATAATGCGACAAAATGCATCCTTTGGTTACCAAAACCACACGACAGTGTCCCTATTCAGCCTTTACCGAGCAAAATAAAGAAGGTACCGTACAACACAGCCATCCAGATTATTTAAATGAGAACGATCTGCTTCAGGCAAAAACGCAGGTGAAGGGAAGGGAAATAGGCCGGCCGGAAGCGGGCGGCCACCTTGCTGCGCTCGGTCAGCTGGCCAGCCCTGCCTGCCTCCTTCGTGGGACGCTTGGCCGCTGAGCTCGGCTCCGACTCGGACTGGGGCAGACGCTTCTTTACCGCCTGTGGGTAGAGAGGGGCGGTCAACTCAAGGGGGGGGGGGGGAGCTCAGGTCATGGCACGACCACACCAACATACAGTACAACAACCAGCGTACAACAACCAGGGTCAGACACAGCAGCAGGTCACATGGGATCAGACACAGCGGCAGGTCACACGGGTCAGACACAGCAACAGGTCAAACGGGTCAGACACAGCAGCAGGTCACACAGGTCAGACATAGCAGCAGGTCACATGGGTCAGACACAGCGGCAGGTCACACAGGTCAGACACAGTGGCAGGTCACATGGGGTCAGACACAGCAGCAGGTCACACAGGGTCAGACACAGTGGCAGGTCACACGGGGTCAGACACAGTGGCAGGTCACACAGGGTCAGACACAGTGACAGGTCACATGGGGTCAGACACAGTGACAGGTCACACAGGGTCAGACACAGTGGCAGGTCACATGGGGTCAGACACAGTGGCAGGTCACACAGGGTCAGACACAGTGGCAGGTCACATGGGGTAAGACACAGGGTAAAACACTTTCTGTCAGTGCACCATCTTATGTACAGTATGACGTCACAGCATCATATGGTAACATCAGAAAAACAGAGGCATTGTGCACCAGGGCAGCATTTCCATATTTCTTCTGACGAAGCCGTTATTATTATAAATAGGTTAGATTAGGTTAGGTTGCATGAATACATCGGACAACTTATTTACGCTTTAGGGTTAGGTTTTGTCTACAAGATGGTCTGGGGGTCTGGGGTACAACAGCTCCCAGTAGGGCTGCAGCGCAGTGAGCGGATTGTTCTAAACGTTGGTCCCTGTAACCGTAATTGCTGTAAAGGTTAGGTCAGGTTTGATTATGTTATTATAATTGCTTCCTGACACACCCTGGTTAGGTTTAATGCCTTTGTCAGAAGAAATATGGAATTTTGGTTGTGGTGCACATTGCAGCTGCTTTTCTGATGTTACCATATGCTGCCATACTGTGAATGGAATTACACGGCGCACTGACAGGTACCTACCTGAGTCGAATATTACCTACCTGTATCACTTGTTCGAGTCCGTAGTAGCCGCCAGCTCCACACGCGTCGGCGACTCAGAGAAGACTGTATTTCTCCCGCAGGCGCACTGCCACCTAGCGGAGGACTCGGCTAACCGATCAGACTCACACACCCCCCCACCAGTCAACCGGCGGGTGACGTGCATAAACATAAGGTCAAAATAAAACACCACGAGAAAGAAGACCGTACGGTGCGATTACTGTTTACATCAGCTCGATAAGGCGCTCTGGCTGGCGGCGGGGTCGCTCAGAGCGCCGTGGTGCTTCGAGTGGCGGGCCGGCCACCGGAGCCGCCGGCAGCGGCTGCAGCGGCGGCGGCTGCAGTGGCGGCGGCGGAGGCGGCTGCACCGGCCCGGCATCAGAGGCGGTGGGCGGCGGCGGCCCGGGCAGGGGAGGCCTTGGCAGGGGTGGCCCGGGCAGGGGCACGGTGACAGCAGTGTCCGGGTGGGCGTGGGCGTATCGTTGGCGGAGGTGGCGCCTGTTGCGGGTGAGGACACGGCCGCTGGGCAGGCGGATGAAGTAACGCCGATGCGGGCCGACGTCGGTGATTACGCCGTGACGGTCCCAGGTGCCGGTCGCCGGATCCTGCAAGGCGACTTGCGATCCGATGTGGAGAGCAGGCAGGTCACGGGCGTGCTGGTTGTAGGCCGTCCGGGTGCGTTCCTGGCGTGCGGCAGCGGCGCGCTCGGCATCGTCGGCTGCCCGCTGCCACTGGGGGGCAAACGAGCGCCGGTGGGCGGGTAGCATGTCTCTTGCCGGTGAGTTGAGAAGGATTTGGGCAGGCGACCTGCCGTCGGGGCCAGGCGTGTTTCGGTGCTGCAGTATTCCCCGCGCCCAGCTGTCGCTGTTCATGTGTCCGTCACGCCAGCAGCGGCGGATGAGTTTGGCGGCAAACTTGACGGCGGCTTCGGCTCGGCCGTTGGACTGGGCGTAGTGAGGAGAAGAGGTGCGGTGTAGCACGGCCCAGTTCTTCAGGAAGGCCTGGAAGGCGGCTGAGGTGAACTGGGGACCATTGTCGGACCAGAGGACTTCTGGGGCTCCGGCCAGGCAGAAGATGCCACGGAGTTCCCTGATGAGCGTCGAGGCACTGGCGTGTCGGCCGACCGGGCAGACTGTGAGCCACCCGGAGAGAGGGTCGACCGCCACCAGGAAGTATTGGCCGGCGTGTTGACAGAAGTCGGCGCAGAGGTGTTGGAATGGGCGGCTGGCCTGCTCGTGCGTGCGCAGCGTCTCTTTCGGCAGCGATGGCAGTTCCCTCTGGCAGGGCTGGCAGGCCTTGGTGATGTTCTCGATATCGTTGTTCATGTTGGGCCAGAAGACAATCTGGCGGGCTCGACTCTTCGTCTTTTCTTTTCCCTGATGGCTGGCGTGCAGCTCGGCGAGGACGGCTGCGCGCATCGGGCGGGGAATGACGAGCCGGCAACCACACACGACCAGTCCGTCATCGACAGCGAGGCGGTCGTGGACCGGCCAATATGGCCGCAGGAGCGCGGGAAGGTCGGCCTTCTGGGACGGGAAGCCGTCCATCACGGTCTGAAGAAGGATCTGCGCCTCCTCGTCCCGGTCTGCCGCTCGCCGTACCTCATCCAGCCTGAGGTCGGTGCAGAGTTCGCTCGCCTCGCCTGTGATGATTGCGGCGACGGTTGTGGCCGATCTGTCCTCGGCCAGCTCGTCCTCCTCTGTCGGCGGGTCCACCGGTGACCTTGAGAGGGCGTCGGCTGCCAGATGGTCCGTGCCGCGCTGCCACCGAGCAGTGAATGTCATCACCAGCAGTTTCTGCCGCAGGCGCTGGAGGCGCGGGTTTTCAATCTCATCCAGGTTCTTGGAGTTGAGGATTGGCACCAGAGGGCGGTGGTCGGTCAGCACGTCGAACTCGGGGAGCCCACTGAGGAAGAGGCGGCACTTGTGACACCCCCACGCCACCGCCAGCAGCTCCAGCTCGATGGTGGCGTAACGGCTCTCTGCGTCTGTCAGGAACCGGGAGCCGGCCTGGACTGTACGCCATGTGCCATCCAGCTGCTTCTGCTGAAGCAGGAACCCGAGCCCCTTCAGACGGCTCGCGTCGGTCGACAGCAGAGTGGGCCGCGTTTGGTCGAAAAAGGCGAGCGTGCGCACCGATGATAGCGCCGCCCGCGCCTTTTCGAACGCCACCTGGTGACAACTGTCCCAACCGAAGGTTCGTTTGGTGCTCAACAGGTGACGCAGCGGTTCCAGGTGCTCCGCAGTCTCCTCTGAGAACGGGGCCACCTGGTTGACGAGGCCGAAGAAGCCGCGGAGTTCGGTCAGCGTCTGAGGTGTTGGGAACGCTGCGATTGCGTTAGTGAGCGTTGGGTCGGGCAGATATCCGTCTTCTGCCACGATAAAGCCGGCGAACTTGACTTTCTTCCGCTGGTGTTGCGTCTTCGCCGGGTTTAGCGCCACCCCGCGATCCCGGCATCGAGCCAGGAACTCGCGGACCCGGGCGACGTGTGCGGACTTCGTCTTGCTGTAGATGATGACGTCATCAACGACGCGCTGAACACCGTCCATGTCGATGAAGCACTCATCCATCCGCCTGTTGTAATGTTCGCTGATGGACGAGACGCCGTACGGCGCACGGAGGTACTGATACCTCCCGAAGGGTGTGATGAAGGTCGTCAGATGGCGGGAAGACTCATCCAGAGGGCACTGGTGGTAGCCCTTGGCGGCGTCAAAAACGCTAAACCACTGGGCCTCGGATGCCACGATTGACGCGACGCACTCAGCTGGCGTGCTGGACTGGTACAGCTCCCGTTTCACGGACTGGTTGAGCTTGGATAAATCCACGCACAGACGGATGCCACCGGTTTTCTTGGGTGCCACCACGATTGGGGCGCACCAGTCGGTCGGCTCGACCACTGAGGTGATGATGCCGTCCTGCTCCAGCTTGTCCAACTCCTGACGGAGTGGCTCACGGAGGGATAGCGGAATGCGTCGCGGTGCGCGCACCGCGAATGGAGTGGCGTTCTCTCGAAGGTGGATCTTGAAGTTTTCCCCCGGCATCGCCCGGACGACACCGTCCAGCACGTCTGGAAACTCGTTGAGCGGGCTCTCGACCGAGGCTTTATGTCCGGTGGTGGTTGGTGGCGCTGTAGTCTGCCGAACAGTGGCAGGGGGCAGCACATGTGTCGTCGACGCGGCCGGCAGCGACGGCGGCGGTGGCGGCGTCGGCGGTGACGTCGGCGCCAGCTGGCCGCGGCCAGGCTCGGCGGCGGCGGCGGCGGCGGCGGCGGTTATCGCCCGTGGCGGGGCGGCGCGATGATCGAGTGTCGGCTGACATCGGAGACCGCGCGGGGGAGACTCGGGCGCGCGGCGGCGGCGCCGTGCGGGCGGCGGCGTGGCTGGGAGAACCACGGTGGCGATCTGCTGTGGATAGTCGGTCGGTACCAGACGGAGGGCCCGAGCGGTTTTCCATGAGAGCAGGAGGCAGGGCACCCCTGGAATGATGTGCACCGTGTCGGAGACTGTGACGTCACCCAGGCGGAGATGAATTGGCAGACTGCCACGAGAACGGGCCGTGTGTCCGTCAACGGCGCGAGGGTGGGTCGTCGGTGGCTGGAGATTGTCGTTCATCTCTCCAATGCGATGGGCGAAGTCCAGACCAGCGACGGACACGTCGGCTCCAGTGTCCGGCAGCGCTTCCATCACCGCTGTCCGCAGCCCAGTCACGGACACTCGAACTGTCGGTGCCGATCCACGGGAGGTCGTTGCCAGGGTAACGGCGGAGGCCGACGACTCGTGGGGTGGGCGAGGGCTGCGACACAATCTGGAGATGTGGCCGTGCCGACCGCAGTTGTAGCATGAACGGTCGGCTGCCGGGCAGCGGGCCGAGCGGCTGTGGCGGTTGCCGCAGTTACGGCAGGCGGCGGGCAGCGCTGGGGCGACGCCCGTCTGCGGTGCACCGGCCCCCGACAGGCGTCGGGGAGGGGTGGGGCTGCGCGACTGAAATCTGACGCCGCGGCTGCTCTGGGCCCGGCGGTGGGCGCCGCCGCGGTTGGGCTGCGTGATACAGGCGGAGATGGCGTCCGCGTTGCCGCCGGTGATGGTTGTGACGTCACGGGCGGCAGCCTCTTCTGAGCGGCAAATCTGGGTGGCCTGTTGCAGCGACAGGAGTTGTACCGCGCACAGACGCTTAATCGTTGCGGGGTCACGCAGACCAACCACAATCCGGTCACGGATGAGAGAGTCTCTGCAGGTATCGCAGAATCCGCAGTCCCTGCTCAAGTCGCGCAAGCGCGTGGCGAAGTCGTCAAATGATTCGCCGTCGAGTTGTTCACACATGTTGAACGTCCGACGCTGGATGACTTCGTTTACCTGGCCGCGGGCGTAGCATTCCAGGTGCATAAGGACAGCGGACAGGTCATTCCGCTGCACCTCTGGCGTATCAAAGTTCGCCACGATCGTCATTGCCTCATCCGAGAGGCAAGTTCGGAGGATCGCCATCTGTAGGGCGGGTGGCTTGCTAGCCAGTCCAGCCAACATGGCGTAATCGTCCCACCGCTGACGCCACAGCCGGTACGAAGCACCGCGGTCACTAGTCACTTCCAGTCGGTGGGGTTTAGCGTCTCTCGCCATCGCAGCGGACGCAACACTCGGCGCCGGTATCGCTACCGGCTGCACGAGTTCGTCGTCGTCACTGGGTAGTTGCACTGAGGCGGGGTCGATCCCCTCGGACCCTGCCGGCTGCGTCATGTTCGAGTCCGTAGTAGCCGCCAGCTCCACACGCGTCGGCGACTCAGAGAAGACTGTATTTCTCCCGCAGGCGCACTGCCACCTAGCGGAGGACTCGGCTAACCGATCAGACTCACACATCACTTTTGGTCAAATAATCTTACATTTCCATAATTTATAATTTTGCTCACTGAACAATGAACATCATCACTAGCAAACATATTGATAGAACACCACTGGCGGATACAGCTGCAGTGGAATACCAGTGGGCATAGCCCCTGCCAAATGTGAACAAAATGCAGAAAATTGGCATGTTTCAGCATTTCATATACAATATAAGCAACTTTTATTTGGTGAAATGTGTTTTGAAATCCTCCTCAGGGTAACGTAAAAGTATAATTTCCTCTTTCAATTTTGTAATGTGTCAAAACCTTCTTTTCAATCTTAAAATAATGGCACGTGGCACATTTTCCCACTTATTTTTTTTTAACAAAAGTATCCGTCATAGGCGTCTGATTACCCAAATATTTTTTCTCCTAATGCTAAACAAATTGCCTTTTGTCTGGCTTATGCTCTTGTGATATTTGAAACGATAATCACAGCATAATTAGTGAATACGTTGATAGGAAAATAGGAACCTGTTGGGCCGTTAGCTGTTGGTAAATGAAATAGCATGACGACTCACCTGTACACCGTAGTATACATCTTTGATTCGCCACACACAACACAGGGTATTCGAGGCATACCTGATTGCTCTTAAATTGAAATTATTGACTTAAAAAGATTCAAACTGGTCAAATGTTGATGGCACTGCGTAACACATCAATCAACAATCAAACATCACGATTCGCGATCATAGAAAATCAAGGTTTCATTCCAAACAAGTACACCCGGCCATAACGAGAGCTGACGTCATCGGTACAAAACTCCATATAAGGGTGGGCCTTACTAAGGCCCAAATGTTAAAATCACAATTGAATTTCTCTTAGACCAGATATCTGTGTTTGTTTTCAATGTTACCCCCCTAAGTTTCGCTCTAAGGCCACTAACTTAGCTATCTCAACTCAAAACTAGTGTTAAGGTGGGAATGTCCCTTTAACCCTCGCCCGTGCTGCGTCCGATCAGTGCGTGACCGTGCAGGGGGGGGGGGGGGGGGGATACGACCACCCCCTTAGCGTTTCGCCCCTAATTGGGATAGAGCTTCGATTCAAAAACGAGCGTGTTACTTGTCACTAGAGGAAGCGATTGATACCCAATGTTAAGGTCATAGGTCATTAGATGACCTCTGAAGTCATGGCAATGATCCACAACTCAACAAAAGTGTAAATGCGTATACATTGAATTTAATCGAGCTAGAATCGCGAATGTGCATATCATTATGCTAAATGGGTGCCAAATATGAAACCGGCGTCACAAAATGTCCCAGAAACTGCCAAATTATAAAAAGGTCATGTCAGGTCATGTCAGGTCATTTGAAGTCGGTGACCTCGGTTGACCTGTTGCGGGGCATGACCCCAGTGGAACATATCATTATATAAAATGGATCTCATATTTGAAATCAGCGTCACAAAATGTCCTAGAAACTGCCAGAAGGCAAAAAAGTAATATGAGGTCATCGGAGATCAGTGACCTCGGTTGACCTCTGAAAAGCTCAATCAAGGTCACAATCTCAATGGAAACCACAACTGTTACCTGTAAACACCTGTGCATATGCTCCTGAACAACAAACACTATGAAACTGCACAAGTTGCAATGATCAATACTACGGGACGCCAGTTGGTCCAAACATAACCTTTAAGTTGTTACTTAACCTATCGTATCAATACGTTGTTACTTAACCTATCGTGTTCGGTCAAAGGTCACGGGTCATGTGACCTACAACAGCAAACTTCTTTTAGAATATGTGTCAAATTGTTTACAAGTAGAGTACTGAAAGTTTCATCGCAATCGGTTGATATTTACGCGAGTTATTTCCGAAAAACCGAGGGATGGGTTGCATCAACCCCCCTCCCCTGCACTGGCGAGGGTTAACAATCTCACCGGTTTTAGCAACTAACGGGCTATCTTTGTCACACATGCCTGCAGCACTGACCACCAAGGACCACGGTAGATAATCGCTTAGAACTCGCTGGCCATGCACTCTCGCCCGCACAACACGTCATAGTAGAATGGATGAGGCGCGTTCCACGCGCACGATGTCTGCCGTTGCACTTCACACAAAAAATGTTACTTTTAACCCGCGAGTTACTGGGGGGCTATTTTTTGCCCACCCTCCCGTTATTTTCCAATAACTCTTAAACAAACACAGCTATCCTCATCAAACTTGCAGTACCTTCTCTCACATCAATTCCACACATGTTGGCAAAAGGAAAAATATGAGGTTATGATAGGTCAACCGGCAATGACGTCAGAGTGACGTCATGTTCTTCGGTTTTGGTTGCAAAATAATGGTTTGCGGAAAACGCTGTCAAAGGTACGATGTTTGAGATAAACTCAATTGGCTTAAACCAAATTACTGACGATGGACCGGGCTATCAAACTGCTATCTCGGATTTTTGAGTTTTGTTTTAATTCAAAATTTTGAGAAATCCAAATACATTTTTTTTTTTACAAAATTTTCAAGAAAAAATCAAAATTATCCAAAAAACGGAATATATGTGATCGATACGTGAGCGGTGAATATGTGTACCAATTTTGAAGTCGATATCTTCAAAAATGACTGAGTTATGACCTTTAAATGACAAAAATCGACCACCTCTCACAGCATTACTATGCATAAAAACGCATTTCCATTTTTGCTTTTTACTTCTATTTATATGGCACAAACAATGTTCTAAGGTCATTTTAAGCGTTCTAGACGATAAGCAAACCCATAAACATGTTATACAACGCCTAATTACCGTAATTTGCAGTTTGACCTCGTGACCTCGGATGACCTTGACCTGACCCAAGGTCATAAACAGCTTAGAAAGGTACTTAGAAGTGTCAGACACACGAAACATACCGATTTATCGACAGCTTATGCGTTTAATATCGCAATTTTGCGCGACAATTCCATCCATCGAGACCTTTTGACACGGTCAAACATTTTGTACTTGACCTGACCTGTGACGTCATCGGTGACCCCGAAATCAACAATATTATGTTTCCCTCAATAAATTTCCCAGGACTATCGAATGCCGTTTGAATTTTTACATTCGGTCCAGTAGTTCCGGAGATCCGAGGGGGCAAAAAATAGCCCCCCAGTAAGCCGCGTTATGAAATATACCCCAGTAACTCGCGGGTTAACACGCGCCCTGGAGAGCCTCTGATAATTACACGCCCTGGAGGGGGGGGGGGGGCAGATTTCGGACTCCCCCCCGATCATCTCGAAAACTACGCAACGTAGCGACAAGCGGAAAACGACGTTAATTAGCTTGAGACAAGCTCTTTCGAAAATATTTCGGTCATTTTTTTATCAGATCAATATTGAGGTCACCAGAGGTCATCAATGCACAGATTTGCAGGTTTTCAAGACTTCGCTTCGAAAACAACCAAAGGGGGGGTTGACCGCCCACTTTTATGGAGGCTGAACCCCCCCCCCCCCCACACACACACACACACACACGCTTTTTATGACGGAATCTGATTCTAGTTTGCATTTAATTTCTATTAAAATCAAGATTGGAATATGAAAAATACGACGTGGCAGGGGCGTAGCTTCTCAAGAAAAGTTGTGTGTGGGGGTGGGTGTGGGTGGGGGGCTGATCTGGGAAAATCACTTAAAGTACCATCAAAATCCACCAAAATACAGATTTCTCCCCGGATTTAACCCACTTCCTCGTCCAAGTTGGGGTGGCTGAAGCCAAGTGTGTGTGTGGAGGGGGGGGGGGGGGGGGGGGGGAGACACATCTGCGATGTGGAAATGGGCTGAGTCAGTTACAGATTAAATTTCCTTAGTTTTCCATTCGACACACCGGTACTCCGAAAGGAAAACGAAGGAAATTTAATCCGTAACATGCAGGGGCGTCGCCGACGGAATGGTCTGGGGGACGGTCCCCCGACCCCCCACTCTCAGAAGGAGAGGTGGTTGCCAGCGCTAAATAACAAGTACCTACTATAACATGAAAATCCACATAACAAAAAAATGCTGCGAAGACTTAAATACACGCAAAAAATGTGGGTAATTTTTTTTTTCGGATTTTCAGCCGCCCCCCCCCCCACCCACTCCATTCAAAAATGCTCGTCGACGCCACTGCGCAAGAGGTCATCAAATGTCAAAAAGGTGATCTTTTTTGCAAAACTGTTTTTCGCATTTTTTTTAAAACCTAATAACGATACAACAATAATGTTTACAGCATTGCGTTTGTCTTATCAAGGCGCTTCGAATCATATTCATGGTGACCGGGTTAGTTCAACTAAAAAAGTTAACATCAAGTAAAGGTCAAGTGGTGACCCAAGTTGGTCATGTTGCATATTTGGAGACGAGTCTTGACGAGACAAACACATTGGTACCGTTTTTTCTTCTCTATCTTCATAATGTCGATAGTTATTGCCAAAACAGTGTTGGTGGTCACTAAATTGACCTGGCCTTAGGTCACCGATGTTAGAAATCCGAGATAAACAAATTGTTGGTATCTAGGGCCTTATGAAGTCCTGCAAGATTGAAACTGATCGGCGTAAATCTGTGGCTGTGGTACTACTGCAAACGTTTTGGAGTTGAGGTCATCACGTGACCTGATCTGATGACTTGACCTGAGATGACCCGAGGCCAAGAATTGTACATAAAGTAGGAAGTTCATTTCTGAACAGGTGTGCAAAAAGGCGGCGCTGCGCGTCGCCGTTTTTGCGCTATCCTAGAAAAAACGGAAGGGTGGGCGGATTTCGCCCCCCCCCCCCCCCAGGGCGCGTGTTAAACAATACCGTTCGATGTACAAACAGCGGATTCGTCCTTTGAAAACCCATGAACCGATACATAAACACTTATATCAGTTTGGGCAACCATCTGAACCATCTGACAGTGTAGAAGAAGTTTGTTTAGTCTAGCGTTGAAGTTAGTCAACATTTTGAAGTCCGCACGAGACACAAATCAATATCAGTTTGGACAACCATCGGACAGTGAAGAAGAAGTTTGTTTCGTCAGTAAAACAAGAGTGAATAACCGAATGGGTTCATGTGAACCAACTCGGTCATTGTCTTATCTACTTTATATAGTCGCATTAGGATTTATAAAGCAATTTATATGATTCCATTAATCGAAACCATGTAGATGTAGCATGCAAATGTTTATAAGAGAAGGAAGAAACTTTATTTAGTAAGTTTTTGGCGTAGTTTCAGTATTTCACGGATATTTTTAACTTCACCCTTCTCAATTTGTATGTGTGTGCAGTATTTATTAACTTAGGTTTGCATATATTGGCAATGTTGGGGTTGTAATATTCATAATTGGGGTTGTAATTTTTTGAGGATGCAGTTGTAGCTACAACCACAAAAGTATAAAAGTTCCGCATGTGCATCTCCTCAATGACTAACACCAACAGTTTATAGTTACCTCTCCCTCCACCAGTGTCGCCACTGTGGCGGTCTCCTCACCGCGCTCTACTCCTCCGACGATAGTATGACGTCACCTCGTAGATGGTATGACGTCACCTTGTAGGCGTCGGCCTACCTTGTGACGTCACCGGGTCGATGGTGGTCGTGACGCCACGTCGTCGGTGGCCAGGTTCCGGGCAGCATGGCGTCGATCGGAGTCGGCGAGTCTGGCCGATTCGGTTGTCCCGCCCTCTGGCCCTGGCGGTGGCGGCGGCGGTGGCGGCGGCAGTGACTCCCCGGCGGCAGTGATTCCCCGGCGGCGGCGGCTGTGCGGTGTTGAGGAAGGGGTGTACTGTGCGGCGTCTCAGAGGCCAGACTGGTGGCAGCGATGGAGCCAGGACAGCCGAC
>JAXIVJ010002677.1:0-47500 GCA_036785665.1 Chirona hameri | reverse complement strand
GTGTGTGTGTGTGTGTGTGTGTGTGTGTGTGTGTGTGTGTGTGTGTGTGTGTTTGGGAAGGTAGGTGTGTTGAAGCTGAAGGTAGGCATATACAGTGTTGAAGGTAGGCATATATAGTGTTGAAGGTAGGCATATACAGAAAACTACCCAAAGTGAAAGACCATACGACGGCGATGCCCACTATGAGATACATCAAAGACTGAACAGTACACAATTGACATTGTTTATTCTTTATGTATTGCAGACAATGTACATGAGGTGATAGAAAATACAGATTAACTTGTGTGGCATTCGTCACAGACGGCGGTTGTTGCACGTATTGCGCCTTGACCGACTAAGCTGACAACCACAGACTAAGACACAAGACAATTAGAGCCTTGGGCTGTGGGTCACAAAAGGATATGGTTCTTGACCCATAAACCAAACAACAATATGATACAGATTCCATCAATATTCAAGGTTGACCATTTATGCTGCCGCCTGCCAGTGCCCAAGTGTAGCTTGCCGGCCCAGCCATAGACAGTGATGAAGCTTGGGAATCCCTGAATTGAAAGTCTTCAGGGTAGTCCTCTTTCCTATGATGATAGCAGCCATTAAAATAATAATATTTTATGTTAATTTTGTTCTATCTTCTCAGTTCTCCTGATAGTTTTATGCTTGTCAGCCATTTACACCCACAGACTAAACAAAAAATCATTCTTTACACTCAAAGTTTTCATGGAACAAGACTTCCAAGTTCAGCAAAATGGAAAAAGGGACACTTTTCTGACACTGGTGACCACGATGAGTGTCGATACATATCCATTGAACATTTAACTTATCCAATATTTCTTGAAAACCAGGAAAAAAATATTATAGCGTTACCCGAGTAAAATATAAAATGCAAAACTATGGCTTAAGTTCTACCTGATACCAACAGTACTCCAAAATATTAGATATTTTGATGAATCGACTACGAGCAACGATGTCACATCGTTAGACCAGAGATCGGTTTTAGTGCAAATCCAATGGAATAATTTTGATCAGAAATTCGTTGTAGATCGAGGAACAAACTAAATATAAACCTAACCCATTGCATACCTAACTAAATATAAACCTAACCCGTTGCATACCTAACTAAATATAAACCTAACCCGTTGCATACCTAACTAAATATAAACCTAACCCGTTGCATACCTAACTAAATATAAACCTAACCCGTTGCATACCTAACTAAATATAAACCTAACCCGTTGCATATCTAATTAAATATAAACCTAACCCATTGCATACCTAACTAAATATAAACCTAACCCGTTGTATACCTAACTAAATATAAACCTAACCCGTTGCATACCTAACTAAATATAAACCTAACCCATTGCATACCTAACTAAATATAAACCTAACCCGTTGTATACCTAACTAAATATAAACCTAACCCGTTGCATACCTAACTAAATATAAACCCAACCCGTTGTATACCTAACTAAATATAAACCTAACCCATTGCATACCTAACTAAATATAAACCTAACCCGTTGCATACCTAACTAAATATAAACCCAACCCGTTGTATACCTAACTAAATATAAACCTAACCCGTTGTATACCTAACTAAATATAAACCTAACCCGTTGCATACCTAACTAAATATAAACCTAACCCGTTGCATACCTAACTAAATATAAACCTAACCCGTTGCATACCTAACTAAATATAAACCTAACCCGTTGTATGCCTAACTAAATATAAACCCAACCCGTTGCATACCTAACTAAATATAAACCTAACCCGTTGCATACCTAACTAAATATAAACCTAACCCGTTGCATACCTAACTAAATATAAACCTAACCCATTGCATACCTAACTAAATATAAACCTAACCCGTTGCATACCTAACTAAATATAAACCTAACCCGTTGCATACCTAACTAAATATAAACCTAACCCGTTGCATACCTAACTAAATATAAACCCAACCCGTTGTATACCTAACTAAATATAAACCTAACCCATTGCATACCTAACTAAATATAAACCTAACCCGTTGCATACCTAACTAAATATAAACCTAACCCGTTGCATACCTAACTAAATATAAACCTAACCCGTTGCATACCTAACTAAATATAAACCTAACCCATTGCATACCTAACTAAATATAAACCTAACCCGTTGCATACCTAACTAAATATAAACCTAACCCGTTGCATACCTAACTAAATATAAACCCAACCCGTTGTATACCTAACTAAATATAAACCTAACCCATTGCATACCTAACTAAATATAAACCTAACCCGTTGCATACCTAGCTAAATATAAACCTAACCCGTTGCATACCTAACTAAATATAAACCCAACCCGTTGTATACCTAACTAAATATAAACCTAACCCATTGCATACCTAACTAAATATAAACCTAACCCGTTGCATACCTAACTAAATATAAACCTAACCCGTTTTATACCCTGCAGGGGGACTCCCGGTACATGCACACAGTTCTGACGGCTTACATTTCCACCAACTGACGAGATGGTGAATCCTAAACATCGAACTGTTTAACTGTGCGAATCTCGCCAGTTTAATAAGTGGGATGATGAAGCACTGCACAGTGTACAACATTGCTTTTGTATTGCATTGCAGCTCCCAAAGTGAATGGTTGACCAAAGTTAATGGTTGATCAGTGACACCGATCACAGTGACACCGATTACAGTGATCACAGTGACACCGATCACAGTGACACCGATCACAGTGACACCGATCACAGTGACACCGATCACAGTGACACCGATCACAGTGACACCGATCACAGTGACACCGATCACAGTGACACCGATCACAGTGACACCGATCACAGTGACACCGATCACAGTGACACCGATCACAGTGACACCGATCACAGTGTACCTAACACGTGGCACTGCGCGCAATTGGCAGAACACGTGAGATTGGGCAACTGGCAACACACGTGATACTGAGCAGCACGTGATACTGGATAGCTGACAGAACACGTGACATTGGGCAACGCACGACCGACTCGACCGTCCACCAGTCACGCCCGCAGTCACGGCAGTCACGCCCACATTATCGAAAGTAACAAGCGTGACACACACGCTGGCTGCTAATAGTAACGAGCGTCACACGCATGCTGGCCGCTGGTGTGACCCTGTAAATACAAATGCCGCCGTGATTTCTACAAACAACGACATTCCCGCAATGACGGATTGTTTACTAGGCCCCGGCCACTGATAAAAGGATAGTTCAGCTTGGACTTACCTTGTTACGTAACTCCTGTAGATAATGATTGCGATGAATTCAAATGAAGAAAATACTTGATGAAAAAAAAATTGGACATATTCCATCAAATATGACCTAAACAAATTATTATCTGTGATTTTTAGGTTAATGGTTTTCGTCAAATGAAGAGACAAATCTTGCTCTAAGATGCAGTTTTGTAATAGCAATTATCCAGGCCTTACTTGCCATCGCTCTTTTCTTGATCGAATCGTTCGAGGACCCGGGCGCCTCCATGCAGGGAATTTTACCAATTAGTCACGCCTCAGATGGTGCAGTTCCGGGGTCTGGAAGGCGCAGTTTGCAATACTCTATCGTGACAAAATGCAGTGGCCTTCACTGGGGTCAATTCAGTGGTCATGCGTCCGCTATTCAGTGGTCATGCATGACATGTATGTAGCCTCTCGGCTCTCGTGTTGGACCATTAGCCACATGCAACCTTGTGATGTGAGCGAGGCATGGCATGTTCTAATTGTTCACCTGACCTCCCCGCTTTCGCAGTCACTTCTAGCATTATGAAGTGGCTGCGAAAGCGGGGAGTGGGCAGCGGGGGGGGGGGGGACTGCCACTTCCTTGGATACCTCAAGGATTATTTATGTGGCTGTTGCATGGTTAAAGTGACTATCCCACCTTAACATTATATTTGAGTTGAGATAGCCGTTGTGATGGTTTGACATTGAAATTAAGTATGGTAGCAGTTAAAACAACCACACTGATCTAATCAAAAAGATATTCGAGTTTGATTTTGACATGTGTAAAAAATAAGGACCATGTGTATTTGAATAGGGCCTCTAAACCGACAGCGTCGTCTCTCTATACCCAACTGGTAATGATAGAGCCTGTTCCCGTCGCACCTCTAACATCCTCCAAGTTGCTTCAACTTGCAACTGTCCTCTACTAATGCACAGACAGTTGCAAGTTGGAGCATCTTGGAGGAGGTTAGAGGTGTCACTGGAACAGGCCCATTGTTGACTTGTTTTAAGGTCAGCCTTGGAACATTTCCGTCTTTCATTTCTCGATCCCCGGGTGGTTTGCAATCTAGAGGCTATCACTATCAGCTGTAGTTGATGCATTAGTTGGCCGCCAGGGACCGCTAGTGAGCCAGGGTGTTATGACGTCGCAAGCACATGGTACCAGTTAAATATTTAACGCTAAATATGTATTTATTTATCAATAAATAAATAAAACAATATTTAGTGGTACTATTTGCTTGCGGCGTCATAACACCCTGGCTCACTAGCGGTCCCTGGCGGCCAACTGCTGCAACAACTCCAGCTGATAGTGCTAGCCAATCTAAATATAGACACCGGGTGTTTCGCTTTTCTCCGCAATAGATGTCGACAAAAAATTGTGCCATACATTTAGCAGCACAAAGGATTTCCCTGTTGTTAACCAAAACAATCATATGACGTCACCAACCCAACTTTCCGCTTAAAACTAAAGGTCGAATATCTTCCAAGATAAGCAATGATTTCGGAAAAAAGTTCACGAACATGTTCAGCTGACCTCGCCTGACATGTAGACATACACTTCAGTGTGATTCGACAACTTTCAAAAAGGTGGGACAGTCCCTTTAAGCAGAATTTAAAAGACGACTTCCCGCATCTCTGAAATTTCCCCCGCATCTCCCCTGCTTCCTTGGCAAGTTTCGGATGTTTCCTTAGACAGCTGCGGCTGGCCGGCCAGTCGGCTGTATTGTGGTGGGACGGCCTGCACCCATGCCTCGGGCGATCACGTGACATCCGGGGGGCGCGCCGGCTCGTCAGCTGAGCTGCGGTCGGCTGCTCTTGGCAAGGCAGTGTGGTTGGCTCTTGGCGAGGTTCAAGGAACGTGTATGCGGTATTATCGGAGTATGACACGCGTTTTGTTACTGCACGGAGGACTACAAAATAAAACGTTTCCTGCAACAGTGATTCTGGCAGATTCTTAGTGCTGTTCCTTTTTACATTTTGCATTTCACGATAACATACATGCTTCACTCATGCTTGTTTGACCTAAAATATAATTGAAAAGAAATCGAAATAACGGCATACAAGTAAGTATTGTATCATTTCCGGCATCGCGTGTGAATAAATAAATATGTAATCTGCACCGCTGCTGCCCTCGCACTTTGTCCACTGTCAGCTCGTTGACTATATGCGCATCATGAACATATGAACAAACACGTCGTTTACAGAGAGTGTAACAAACGGCTTCCGCTTGAAGATGTGTTGATGTAGGCTGTACCGCCTGACAGTAATGTAATCCGGCACAGTATACTTACAGAAATAAACGGCCATCAATTGTCAAACGTCTGAGCACATTCAGGTTTCGGGCCTCTATAGAAATTAGAGGGGCAGACAATCCTAAATATTTGGTCACAGCCTAGCCCGACCACGGAATGAGCTGGCAAGTCACAACTTTAGTCACGGCGCTGCAATGCTAACCCTATGGCGCTGGCCTGGCCAGTCACTGCTTCTGTCACGGCTGTGACCAGTTCTGGTCCCAGCGCAGGGACACTGGGACCATAATTCTGCAACTCTAATAGGAATGCACACTGGCGATGACGGACGCAGAAATTCCTTGTATAAGATGCCTTTGATGACCATAAATAGTCAACTTATTTCGCCAAACGTTAACAATGGGGCACCACCATTGGGGCAGGGGTGGGGACTACCACCCCTGCCGTGACACTGGGGTGGTATTGCCACCCATAAAGTTTAGGCCACCGTCAAAATTTTACCGGTGCTGTTTTGCCAAAATTGTGGATTCCGACCGCTGTGAACATATATGGAACAGTTTCCTTCGTCGACCAATGCAAATTTGAGTCACGTTAGTCTATATTGTTATTCAAACTATTCTATCTAGTCATGACCATAACATTCGCCAATTTGACCGAAACTTTCGCTCTGTATCGGGTAATCTAAATTGACTTATCTTACCGAGAGCACACCAATGAAACAGCTGTGCCGGTGCCACTGGGCGGGGCAGGACATGGCGGCAACGGGCAGAGCAGGGCAAAGCAGGGCGGGGAGGGGTAGGGCGGGACAGGACAGGACAGGACAGGACAGGACAGGACAGGACGGGACAGAAGCGGGGCAGAGGCAATGCAGGACAGGGCAGGGCAGGGGAAATCAAGACAGAGGTGGGGCAGGACAAGACAGATGGTGGAGCAGGGCAGGGTAGATGCAGGGCACGACAGGGCAGAGGCGGGAAAGGCAAGGCAGACGCGTAATATTTTAATTCAATAAATGCAATATCATTAATGTGCACAGCCCGTGCATAGCCGGGGTTCGCGCCAACCAGAGACTGCCATCCAACCACAGACCACAGACTGCAAACCAGCGAGGGCGGATGGCGGCCCCCTAAGATCTGAAAAACCACACGGTGTAGCGATAAGCGGAAAACGACGTTAGATAACTCGAGATAAGCTCTATCGAAAGTATACCGGCCATTTCTTAGGCCGGTCAATATTGAGGTCACCAGAGTTCATCAAAAGTACATTTTTGCTTATATATTGGTGTCACTTAACCCGGCATTGACTGGGGTCTCAGCAGAACGCCATTGACTGGGGGAGGCGTTAAACGCCTCCTGGTTATCTTCCGAACCAATGATCGCAGCGAGACGTGCAATGCGGCAATCGAAAGCTCTCAGTGATACGAATCTAAATATTGCTTAAAAATGTCAAGGTGAGGTCAAATGTCAGGTCACGGTCAGCTCAAATGTCAAAATAGGCGTATTTGAGTTTATGGGCCATACTTTCCATCCAAAGCTTTCGATTGCGACCAGTTTCACCCAAAGTGCTTCCAAAGGTATGATACATATCCCGCATGTACTACAGTGAGATTGTTGGCCAACGTCAAGGTCAATGTCAGGTCACAAAAGGTCACTATGCTCAAAATATCTACGAAAGTCATGCAACACATGTTTTATGAGTTATGTTCCACGTACAATTCGATAGTGATAGTCATGTTACCACCTGACTTCATTTACGTGAAGTAAATGTCAATTTTAGGGCAAATTCAGGTCACCGAAGGTCAAAATTTTTAATTGTTAAATCTAAACAAAAAAGGAATGTTGCTAGACCAGTCTTGTGTCAGAAATACAGTGGTGGGATTTATGTACCTGTATCTAGTCAATAAAAGCAAAAAACATGCAATTTCAAAATATGACGTCATAAGTTACCCATACTTTAGATGTCATAAGTCAGTCAAAAATGAAGATATCAGTTTGACATTTGGCATGGTAGTTTCCTAGATATGGTTCTCGGACATATCTTCCGATTTGTTGAATATTTTTTTTTTAAAAATGTGATAATTTTCCCAAAAAAAGTGTTTTTGAGTTTGGGGGTTTAAAACTAAACATATTAACAATCCGAGATGACCAGTTTTTAGCCGTTGAAATTGTCTATCTTTTAACGTTTTTCGATTGCATTTTGCTTCAAACGTTTTTTTTTAAATATATGCCGCCACCCAATAACAGGTGACCAGGAGTGCCCCCTCCCTCTATCCCAACGACACACAGAACCTTACGTTAACGCCAGAAAACAGAATATAACAAGTCGCGGCACTCCCAGCTAAGAGATGGAAAGAAACGTAAATAAGCCAAAACAGAGGGAGAAAAAGCATGCAGTTAGTTTGTACGGAGTATTATAAGAGATGACAAAGTAGTCATAACTGAATTCAGTTAATGACTGCCCCCTACTTCCCAGGACCAGTTATTCATTCACACTTCCATACAAGGTGTTAGTATTAGGAAAGGGATCAGTCATACAAAGGGTTTGCAATCCCAGCTGGTCAAAAAATTCGGCTTGGTCATGGACTGAGGTCCAAACAGGCTGCCCAACTAAGCAAAGCTTGTTGTTGGGCAGCCCAAAGAAGCCAGTCCCAGGAGGGTGGTTGGACATAGAAAACATATATTTTTGTATTAACCAATAGATACTAGGTATCTAAATGCATTTCGTACTATATAGTATATGCAATTTATTTGTTAATAGTGAAAGGTTATATGATGAGACATATACATTTGTCTAGCTTACTGTTACTTTACTAATTATATTGCAATCCTCAAATCATGCAGTCAAATGAATGTCATCACTGTATAATACAAATATGAATAATGATACCAGTTTTCTTAGTACTGACTAAGAAAGTAATCCTTGGATACCTTTTTAATTGTGTATTTTGAAGAAGGAACTGCCTGTACCATTGGTAACATAGGTCCCATAACTCTGTCCCACAGTCTCGGTCCAGCCCAAGAAGTAGTTTGTGTTTTATATACTTTATAAGTAAATGTTTCCTCAAAATGTTTTATAATTCGAGTAATTCTACTAGGTTGTGCTACAACAAAGAGTTGGTCAATTAAATTTGGTAAGTTAGCTTTAAGTTTTATGTGCAATAGCAACAACATTTGCTGGTTGCCAATGTCTTTAAGTCGAAGAATCTTGAGTTTTTTGAAAATTGGGGCAGTGTGCGCTAGTCTAGGTTGTCCATCTACTATTCTCACAACACGTTTCTGCAATTGTTCTATTCCGTTTATATAAGAGGAGTATGTATTACTATACAGAAAACAGCAATAATTAATATGAGACAGAAAGAGGGAGTTGTATAGTAACATCAAATGCTTGGAATTGAGAAAATGCTTCACTCTATTAATCATGCCTACATTTCTACACAGGACTGTGTAAAGTTTAGCAATGTGTGTTTTCCATTTCATACCCTCATCAATAAATACCCCCAGATATTTAACGGTTTTTGCACGCTTAATAACTGTACCCATTAAATTAAGTGATACTTCAACTTGTGCTTCTTTGTTTGTATATAACTGATAAAATGTTTTATCAGTATTTAAAGATAACTGGTTTGCAATAAACCATTCAGCTACTATTGGCATAAGTGTGTTCAAAGTATTTTGCAGTTTATGTTCATTTCTACCTTCGATGAAGATAGCAGTGTCATCAGCATATAAATATGTAGTTATCTGTTCACACACATGTGGAAAATCATTTATATAAAGTATAAATAAGAGTGGACCCAAGATTGAGCCCTGAGGGACTCCCATTTCAATTGGAAGGAAAGAAGATTTAATATGATCTTCTTGGACACATTGAGTGTGTTCAGTTAGATATGATTTCATCATATTATATGCATTATGATTTATACCATAGTATTGTAATTTACTAAGTAATATATCTATGTTGACTGTATCAAACGCTTTTCGCAAATCTAAGTATATTCCACATACTATACTATCTGTCTCAAGGGCATTGGTAATCTTCTCTTGGAGAAGAAGTATGGGCATATATGTACTCATGCCTGATCTAAAACCAAATTGATTTTTTGATAGGATATCATTGGAGGCTAAATGGTGATTTAAACGGATGTAAATAAGTTTTCTAGAAGTTTAGAAATGACAGGGAGCAAGGAGATAGGTCTGTAGTTATTAAAGAGTTGTTTATCACCTGCTTTATAAATCGGCTTTATAACAGCTTTTTTCAGTTCACTTGGAAATGTATTCTGTTGTAGACAAAGATTCATAAAATAAACAATCTCAACTATTATTGCTGTGAACGTAGATTTAAATATTCGGGTATTTATCTGATCATGACCACCTCCCACCAGCCGCATGTCATTTACAATTTTGGTAACTTCCTCTTCGTTTGTATTTTGAAATGAATCAAGGGGATTTCCTACGAAGTTAGGAATGTAATGCAATGGGTTATTATTTGTTTGCTTTATTTTACTTTTTAACTCTTTACCAATGCCCGTAAAGAATGCATTAAAGCCTTCAACGATCTCTTCTGGTTCTTTAATTAAACCATTGCTAGTTTGAAATGCGTCTGGCATTTTGTCACTTTGGGGAGTACCTGTTGAGAGTTCCTTCAAGATACTCCATGTTTTCTTTGGGGTTGCCATTTTTAGTTCATTGTGTATATATATTTTTTTGGATTCCCTAATAATGCCAACAAGAATATTGCGGTAACGGCGATAATTAAGAATATTGACACTGGTCGGAGAGTTATTTTTTAACATGAATAACGTATTTTTCCTATTAATAGATGTAAGTATGCCAGGGGTAATCCATGGTTTAATCGGTGTATTTTTTCGTGAGGGCTCGAAGGTAAAGCTATACCTACTAATCCCTGAAGAATAGGCCTCTGTTATCCTTTCACATGCAGTGTTTGGGTCTGTTACATGATACAAATCATGTAGCTCATTTTTAAAATGGTTTCGCAAATCATCCACTCTTCTGTAGTTAAAACATGTGATTGATTGTTTTTATCTAACCACCTTAGACTTATCTACCTTAAATGTCAGGTACACTGGAAAATGGTCAGACAGATCATCATAAATAATTCCAGAAGTGTCTGCACAGGTTATATTGTTACAATATATATTATCTATCAGAGAAAGTCTATGGTCACTCAGTCTAGTGGGTAAAGGTATTGAGGGAAGAAAGCCATATGACGAAAACATATTGAAAAATGAAGCCACATTGACGTCACTGTCAATGTTGAACAAATCAAAATTAAAGTCACCAGCAATGATGATAGAAGAAGATGATTCGGTAATAGAGTCTAGGATATTCGACATTTCTTCAATAAACAAAGTTGGACACGAATTTGGGGGTCTATAAATCTGCCCGATGATTACCATTGAACAAGGTAGATGACATTGTAAAAATATAGACTCGCCTAGGCTCTCTAGAAAAAAACTAGACTCGGCATTTGTACGGCTTGGCGAAGTTTAGCTGATTTTGGTGTAAAACTCGTGTGTAGTGACGTCACTAAATTCGATATAATTTAAAACAAATTCGACGATTTGTTTTATTTTTATTTTTACACACAAGACGTAAAAAAATGATTTATAAGAAGGTACCCGAAGTTTCACGTTGATAGCGCTTTTAGTTGTTCAGCTATTGCAACAAAAAAAAATCAGGGGGGCGTTAAACGCCCCCCCCAGTCAATGGCGGGTTAAAATGAATACCTCACCTTTAACATGGGGTTTTGGACTGAGATAGCAGGTTTGTAGAGCATATAAAATCAATTGGTTGTGGTAAAAGAATTACCACCGTACGTTAAGTAATTTCGACACAGGACTAGTGGGCCCGGTTTCATGTCCCCTGTTGCGGGCCACGATCGGAACATGAACGCTCGCCGCCGGAGGCAGGTACACTCTCTGGTACGTAGTCTCTGATCACGGCACCTCGTTAATATCCGCTCAGCCGCCAGGGCGGCGCCGCAGCCTCTTGTCAGAGACTGTACTTGGCGTCAGGCGGAGCGGGGCGGAGCCAGAACGCCAACTGCTATCGTACAATTTATCGTGAAATGCAAAAAGAAACTTACTTCTTTCTCCACATATATCCATCAGTTGTCCAAACCAAAGTCATATTCGTAGTTTTAAGCTCAAGATGCACCGTATGGTTGAATTTCAAGACAACTTTCAAGGTGACCTATTCCCTTTAACAAAACCGTATATATCTCGATAACTCGATAAGAGTTAGCGACACAAGTCATTTGTCGCTACACACGTGTGTATAATTTCGTCTAATCATACGGTGCTAAGGAATTCTGTAAGACGAAACGCGTCCAGCGGGTGTCAAAGTCAAAGTCAAAGTCATGTATTAAGATACATCCACGTTGTGGCTTTTACGTATCCAGTCAGAGTACATGTGTAGTGATATCTAAATACAAAGGCACAGTTTAAACACGATAAAAAAAAACAATACGATCGCGGTCAATAAAAGAGAACACATTGTACATGGTAGGCCTGTCATCGCACGGTATGAGGCTTAACTACCAACCATAAGAAAATTGAAGCGGTCAATGCAGCTCACATGCTATCCACATATCGGAAACCGCAATCCCGACTACGGGTGTTCACCTTAGACCTTAGAGATGTCAGTGTTCCAGGTTTTCGCCGCTCTAAATGCAAACGCACGCTGGCTGCTCGACAGCTTACACAACGGCAGTTCCAGCGCTCCTGCCGCAGCAGCTCGGGACTCGCGTAGCGATACATGGGCTCGCCGGACAAACATGGCCCTGATGGCGGGAGGACACTGATCGGCGTTAAGCGCTCTGTGCACCTGGATGCGGTCGTGCTGGCGCACCATCTCATCGACTCTCTGCCAGCCAAGCGATACCAGGGCAGGTGTCACATGCTCAAAACGCCGCACTCCCGTCACCACTCCCGTCACCTCGCCGCACTGTGTTTGTGTTTGTGGTGTTTGGTGGTGGTGGTGTGTTTGCTGTTCCTATGTCTTTATATGTCATAATAGTCTTGACATTAATAAACGTGCATGTTATACCAATTACGAAATAATAACGAAATAATTTGACTTTATTCAGTACTTTACCTCTACCCACCGCAACATTCAAACATTGCCTTACATATATGTGTTGCGGGTTCCTGTTCCTGCCTTTCAGGTATCGTCACCGTCACTCATACCACTCCAGTTGGATAACGAACCTATGTATTGTTCCACATGCTTGCACATGACCCTAATCATCACGGTTCCCCATGATCATGCTGCCGCAATCTCCACACCGATCCAATCCCGGCGCAACACCTGCAACCCCCATCACGACAAAAGCGACACCGGTTCGGCGCGCGGCTGGCGGTTTCCCTAGGGAACAGCGCCACTGAAATATTGTACAACCGTTACATATGTAAGAAACGAGTATACTCGTGTATTCTCCTAATTCCTGTCCAACGTACCGAGTATCAAGATTATACTTACAGAAGCTATTATTTGCTAATTATAAATTGTCTACCATCTGAAAAACGCGATACATAGTTAATTCATCGTGGGGTGCTAGAAATATTTTATGGGTCCGGTATTAAAATATAATGTGCTAAAATATTTGAAGAACTTGCAAAAATAGATACCTATGAGCTAATTAATAACACAAAAATAGGACGAAATGTGTTGGGGTTTGGTGGTGTTGGTGACTATACCGGTGTTCATTTAGGAGTTATGGCAAAATAACGGGAGGGGGGGGGGGGGCAAAAAATACCCCCCCCCCCCAGTAAGTCGCGGGTTAATCTTGTTTGTCGCGGGGGTTATACGCATTTTACACTTCCGTGGCACTTTTTCCCAGTAGAGGATACATGCGTACCTACTCAGTCAATTTTGCCACCCCTGGCAAAAATCCGTGGCGCCGCCTCTGCAAACGTACCTATCCATATCGTTGGTTCGTTCACAATTATTCGTCGAACTATTGGAAGCACCATATCAACAATATATAGCCAAAATCTGGAACAAGATATTTACGACAAATTATACTTGGTTTTCGTTTTCTTTTTCGTTGCTCCTATTAAATGTAATGCTCAGTATTGATTGACACCAGCAGTGCAGCCCCGTGATACGTGTTTCCCCCGTTTCCCGACAGGTGGCAGCAGCGATGGCATTCTCTCAGACCCACTCTGTGATCGGCGCTGCTGTGGCCTTCATCAGTGTGTTTATCATACAGGAGAGACAAGGCGAGAACGCCTATCTCACGCTAGGTGAGTGAGTCTGTCCTGGGCGAGAACGTCTATCTCACGCTAGGTGAGTGAGTCTGTCCTGGGCGAGAACGCCTATCTCACGCTAGGTGAGTGAGTCTGTCCTGGGCGAGAACGCCTATCTCACGCTAGGTGAGTGAGTCTGTCCTGGGCGAGAACGCCTATCTCACGCTAGGTGAGTGAGTCTGTCCAGGGCGAGAACGCCTATCTCACGCTAGGTGAGTGAGTCTGTCCTGGGCGAGAACGCCTATCTCACGCTAGGTGAGTGAGTCTGTCCTGGGCGAGAACGCCTATCTCACGCTAGGTGAGTGAGTCTGTCCTGGACAAGAACGCCTATTTCACGCTAGGTGAGTGAGTCTGTCCTGGGAAAGAACGCCTATCTCACGCTAGGTGAGTGAGTCTGTCCTGGGCGAGAACGCCTATCTCACGCTAGGTGAGTGAGTCTGTCCTGGGCGAGAACGCCTATCTCACGCTAGGTGAGTGAGTCTGTCCTGGGCGATAACGCCTATATCACGCTAGGTGAGTGAGTCTGTCCTGGGCGAGAACGCCTATCTCACGCTAGGTGAGTGAGTCTGTCCTGGGCCAGAACGCCTATCTCACGCTAGGTGAGTGAGTCTGCTTTTTGGCCCTCTCTGGACTGCAGGGACTAGAAAGGGCGGTTAAAAGGCGGCATGTGCGATTTGATGGGATTCGAACACAAGCTCCTAAATTGGGTTTCCACTTATTTCACCCATATGACAAATGTTAGCGAGCATGCCAACGTTGACCTTACGTTAACCCTCACCAGTGCAGGGGGATGCCACCCCCCTCGGTTTTTCGGGAATAACTCGCGTAGATATCAACCGATTGCGATGAAACTTGCAGTACCCTACTTGTGAACAATTTGACACATATTCTGAGTTTGTTAAGTTGTAGGTCACATGACCCCTGACCTTTGACCTGTTTCTCAAGGTCATGTCAGGCGCAAAGGGCATCCGTAGTATTGATCTTTGTAACTTGTGCAGTTTCATAGTGTTTGTTGTTCAGGGGCATATGCACAGGTGTTTCCAGGTGACAGTTGTGGTTTCCCTTGTGATTGTAACCTTGATTGACCTTTTCAGAGGTCAACCGAGGTCACTGACCTCCGATGACCTGATATTACTTTTTTGGCTTCTGGCAGTTTCTAGGACATTTTGTGACGCTGATTTCAAATATGGGATCCATTTTACATAATTGTATGTTCCACTGGGGTCATGCACCTCCACAGGTCAACCGAGGTCACTGACCTCAAATGAAATGACATGACCTGACATGACCTTTTCGGAATATGTCAGTTTCTAGGACATTTTGTGACGCTGATTTCAAATTTGACACCCATTTAGCATAATGATATGCTCATTCGCGATTCTAGCTCGATTAAATTCAATTTATACGCATTTACAATTGGTTGAATTTTGAGTCATTGACATGACCTCAGAGGTCACCAATGACCTAGGACTTTAAAATCGGATATTAATGGCTTCCTCTCGTGACAAGCAACACGCTCGTTTTTTAATTGAAGCTCTAGCCCAATTAGGGGCGAAACGTTCGGGGGGTCGTACCCCCCCCCCCCCCTGCACGGTCATGCACTGATCGGACGCTGCACGGGCAAGGGTTAAACGTCGGCCATCGACGTACCGTAGCGAAAGACGTGGTATGTTAATGACGGTGTCAGAAACGTTAATAATAACGTTATTAACGTTATCAAAATGGTTCGTTTCTGATCAAGCACAAAAAGTGTGTTCGTTTCATGAATTTGTCTTTGAATGTACTTTGGATAAAACACATTAAATCCAATTAACTCATTGTATTCGTAAAATGTGTTATCCTATTCGTCATCCATTTCGTGTATACGCATTCACGTCTTTTCACAAGTAGTTAAAAAACATGCATTTAAAACTATATATAATTCTCGGTCACTCAATATTGCGAACATTTTCATGTAGGCGACCAGTACTCAGACCGCATCATACACTTACAAATATATTCCGTTAACTTGGATATAACATGCAACACATACATGCAAATCACATGTCATGCTACCTTATTGAACAATGACTCTAAGCAATCCCTCAATCGTTTTAAGAGGATTGCTGGAACACTGCCAGTGCCGCCGCCATTCGACGCCAATGTTCGCCATGCTTATGTTTGTGTTTGTGACGAGCTGCTTCATAGACGCCTTCACACCTCGTGCTGACGGTTTGAGTGATGGCTGTAGTCGGTCTATATTCTGGTCTATATCTGCCTCACGCGGCCACCCACCGACGCGCACGATATACTGTGCGAGGTGCAGTATTCAGTCACAGATTAGAGGCGCAGTATTCAGTCACAGATTAGAGGCGCAGTATTCAGTCACAGATTAGGGGCGCAGTATTCAGTCACAGATTAGAGGCGCAGTATTCAGTCACATATCACAGGCGCAGTATTCAGTCACAGACCAGAGACGCAGTATTCAGTCACATATTAGAGGTTCAGTATTCAGTCACAGATTAGAGGCGCAGTATTCAGTCACATATCAGAGGCGCAGTATTCAGTCACAGGTCAGAGACGCAATGGCCATCCAGGGTAGGCGCTAACCGCGCATATGCGATATTGCTGTGCTTTTGGAGAGTCTCGAAGACCTCTTCTCCATACCAGCCTGTCCTATATTCCAACACAAATTACACCTGAATCGCAGACATAGCACCAACATAGGTGGAGCTCATGGGAGCCCTTCAATGTTTATTTTCCCCTCTGTCTCGTTGCACAGGGTACACCCGTGAACAGGCCTTAGACCACGTATATTGAACTCCTTTCTGCTGGCGCCCACCAGTAGTTCATCCGAGTTTTGCGCTCCCAAGCTTCTAGTCACTCACTGAACTCTCTCGCGTGGTTTTCCCAGTTCACAGCAGCCGCTGGTGATCGTTCCACGTGTCATGGCCGCATTCCATAGAGCTGAAACATTCGATGGAGCGGAGACCGCTAAAGTTGGCGGTCCTCTTCATTATCTCTCGTGACGTCACGTCTCGTGAAGTCTCGTGACGTCACATTCAAACGACATGACCGAAAGCTGGAGAACCAATTGACTCCACACTCACAGCCCTCTTCCGGAGCGCCGCTTCCTTCAGAGGAAAAATATACGATTGAGCATCATAGGGCTACTCTCGGCTCCGAACGCCCGGCGGCAGCCTCCATTGCTGTCTCTGGCGTGCCCGCCAGCACAGCCGATACGGAAGATGTTCCTGATACCAAGCGTCTCCTCCGTCGGAAATAATATGGCACTGTTCGTCACGAGACGTCGACGTCTCACGACGTTATTTATCTCTGGTCCTGTGACGTCACCGTAGCTCAGCAGCGTCTCCTCCGTCGGAAACAATATGGCGCTGTTCGAGACGAGACGTCGACGTCTCGTGGCATCATTTATCTCTGGTCCTGTGACGTCACCGTAGCTCAGCAGCGTTTCCTCCGTCGGAAACAATATGGCGCTGTTCGAGACGAAACGTCGACGTCTCACGACGTTATTTATATCTGGTCCTGTGACGTCACCGTAGCTCATCGGCTTTCCGCCCGGCATCGGGGCGGAATAGATCTGATTGAAGGTCGTCCACAGGATGACACACATGAGGCAGACGTGACGCACGCCCATGACGCTGCCGATGAAGACGTTGCTGTATGAAGTGACGCTTCTGTCTGTCCTGCTGCAGCAGCAGCAGCAGCAGTAGTGGCGGCGGCGGCGGCGGCGGCGGTGGCAGTCAGGCAGACGGTCTCGACAGATGTGCCGATCAGTCTCAGGTGTCGCTGTTGTCTGGTTGGACAGACGACCACTGCAGCTGCGGGGCGTCCGGTGTCCTCTCAGGTGTCTCTGTCGTCCGTATCGCCGCTATGTGACGTCACTAGACGGCGGAGTCGATAGCAGAGCTTTGCTGAGTTCCGAGACGACCCGACAGTTGGTGCCAGGTGCGTCAGTCAGGAGGCGTCAGTCAGCAGTCATCGTAGCTCTCAAACCCGAGCCAATGCACGAAGCACATAGGCCGCTCGAGTCAGCGGAAGCAGCGACAGTCACCCGGCCCGGCAACAGCCACCCGGAAGCAGCGACAGCTACCCGACACGGAATCAGCCACCCGGAAGCAGCGACAGCTACGACCACGTCACTCGGTGCCCGGAAGCAGCGACAGCCACGACCACGTCACTCGGTGCCCGGATGATGTGACAAGTTCACAGAACTCTACACAGCACCGACGCAACTGCTCCAATATCACTGTAGCGCAGCTGTACGATATCCACTGTACCGCAGCTGTACGATATCCACTGTACCGCAGCTGTACGATATCCAAGTAGCGCAGCTGTACGATATCCACTGTACCGCAGCCGTACGATATCCACTGTACCGCGGCTGTACGATATCCACTGTAGCGTAGCTGTACGATATCCACTGTAGCGCAGCTGTACGATATCCACTGTAGCGTAACTGTAAAACCGAAAGCACGCGACACAGCACTGGTCCCCTGCGGTGTTCCACTGCGCCGGTCTGGAGTTGGCGCTCTGTTGGCACTGAGTTCGAGTCTGGTCTGAACGCGAGGTCAGGCGGTGGCCATCTCTGCTGCCAACTGCGCTCTGCCGGTCCGTCTGCACCGTCCCACACCGCCGCCTGACACTCACTGTTTACCCGGTATCTGGTAACATCCGGAGCCGAGATCAGGGGCGCATGTAGCCACTCGGTTTGATGGTCGTTTTACACATTATGCCAAAAGTGACGCGAAATGGTAATTTGTAGCAAAAACTTCATAAGAACTTGTAAAAACCGGCACTGGAGTTTCCGCAGTCCGCACCATATGCGATGCATGGTTTACTTTTCACTTAACGGCTAACAGTTTCGTTGTAAACAATGTTCAGAACATGAAGGTTAAATAAATAAACACTGCAATACAAAACAGCCGCCCCTTTCACTGGCATTTTTGGGAAAATTAGATGAATGACGCATTGAGAGCCCCCCCACAGTTCAACTGTCGCCTTGAACGACGTACCGATGCCGTTTTTCTGTTTCACATAGTAAAAGTGAGCTTCAAATCCAGATGTATATTACTCATCTGCCGGACCACGCAGTACATTCACCTCCCCGGCTCATGAGTCTCCTTACAAGCGCCTCTACCAAGTCTATGAGTGCAAGGCCATGTGCTGTACGGATGTCAATGCACTAATTACCCTCCTTGCAGTCGTAGCACTCGTCAGATAGTTGGGTAGTATTTACGCTATATAATGTGAGTTTACGTTCACGAATATTTCCTGTCTCCAACGATCTGACGTCAGCACCAGTCGTCATCTTGCGTTGCTGACGCGCTGGGTTGACGCAAAAATGTCATGTCCGATCTCTGATGACGCAGGCGCATCAAACGAGACTCGATGTTGTGATGTGAACCTTTTGCAGATTGAAAAGGCCGCGAAGATGTTGAAAATATCAGGGTCTCACTATGATTTCCGCTTCTTTCCAAGAGACGTATCTGTGAAAATGTGCGTATTCGTCAGACAGCTCAGATGTAGAGATGCCCCGTTGTCGTGCCTAACCAATATACATGCTAATCTGGGACGTAATTAACTCTATGCAAGTTTTTTGGAAAGCAATATTGAAACACATACTCCGTCGCAGCTTACATAATTCCATCTGAGTGGGATTTGACTCTGCGCCCGGGAATTTGTCGCCGGCAGATGTGGTTGTGGTCTGCGCTGACACGTTTGAACGTCATGAGTGGCGAGTCATGTATCAGGTGCCGTCTAATTGTTTGAATGAGTGCAGGCGCTCAGGTGTTGACGTGAGGCGCGCTGCGATGGTTGGCGGCCGGCCAGCGGTCGGGCCAGCGATCGCCGAGCCGTCATCGGATGGCACTGTGCCGGGCCATACTGCATCTTCATGTCACTGCATCTGCCAACGATCGCCGAGCCGTGATCGGATGTCACTGTACCGGGCCGTGGCAGTCATCTTCATGTCGGGGTTGGATACAGGAGTCGGGAGTTGAGTGGACTCGGTGGTGTCTTGTGTTATTTTCTCGGTTACTACAGAAGGTGAACACAGCCTGGGCGGCCATTACCTCTACACTGTGTCATGCATACTTTTATAATTAATCATCACCACTTTATCATCACTCTCATTTAGGTAACGTAACTAGGTATATACAATTAACTAATTGAATTAATGGCAGTTAATTATTCATAGAAAATCAATGGACTTGTATGTACATAAAAACGCGCGTACGTCTACTTAACGTTTTTTTAAATATATAAATTTAGTCCGAATGTTTTTGTATGGATGGATTTCCGAGATCAGGACCCACGCTAAGCAGAGCTTGTTGCGCAGGTCCTACCTCACCACCCGATCGCGCAATTCCTGTTGGCCGGCATAATTTAGAGACGACAGTTTTACGTGCCCGACATACCTGGACACGGTCTGCCCCGCTCACTGACGTCACCTGACCTTGAGTGGACGTTTGCCGTTGACTCAAAGTATCTACGTCGCGCTTGTTTTATATGATGAGTGACAAGAGCATACCTTAGTTCAAAAATACAAATACCTACTGAGAAGTAATAACAAAATAATAAATAGCATAGACTACCTACTGAGAATAAAGGTCGAATAGCATCAGTCATACATTCAGAAAAGAAGAAATTCGGGAACTTGAACCTAGAAAAATTGCGCGCCTTCAGCGCGCATTTTAAAGCTTCAAACATTTCGGTGCCCGTTATTCTCTTCATATCTGCTTCTGCGTGACAGATAAAATTGAATGCAACTTTTGTGATTCATCAGACAAGTACAGTTCATGTGCCGTACGCGAAACCCGAAAGTACAACAAGATTTGGCAGGTGGATGTCCAAAGCCTATCATCGGAAAAAAATGTGTGGGTGCCCCCCCCCCCCCCCCCAGTCAAAATGTCTTACAGGAGACCGTGCCTCACAACTGATATGGAAGAAATGTCAGGTATCGGGATCGGATCAGTAGAGGTGAAAGATTAGTAACAGATCATGTTTGACGATAAATTGCTCCTTCTACAGATATACCCCTTACCGGCACCGCTCGACACGTTGCTGGCACCCTGCCCGAACCGTGAGGGGTCAAGTATAAAATGGTGACAACTTGAGTCAATTGCGTCATCAGACACAACCCTGAATTAGCCACCCCACCAAATGGTTTGCCTTTTAACACGCGCAGTGGAGGGGGGGGGGGCACTTTTGTGCATCCCCCTCCCACATGTTTTTCGTGAATAGCTAAAAAAAAAGCGGAACAGGGCGGTGTTTTTTGCGAGACATTAACGCCAACTCCATAGAGGATCGTTTGATGTTAAAAAATCGAAATTGGTTGATACATTTTTTTAGTTATATGGATTTTCAGTCCAAGATGGCGGCCAGAATCGCGGTCGGCAAATCGATATCTTCGGAACCAACAGTCGGATCAGAATGATTAAAACGCCATTCGGTAGACAATGTCAATGGTCATCCCCGGAAACATTTTTAAACACATTGCTGGTGACATGTGACGTCACAGAGGTCAAATTCCCAAAATTGTGACATTTGGCCAGATTTAACCTTCGTGACCTCGTTTGACCTTGAAGATATTGACCGAAGGTCAATACAATTTCAGAAAATGTAGATCAGCACTAAAGTGCCCCCTCCCCCTCCACTGCGTGTTAGTGGCATACCTCACTCCACTGCGCGTGTTAACAAACTGCTTGAAGAGTCAAATGCCGAAATACCCAGTCCTAGAAATTCACTGTGGATACTATTTAGGGATGATAACTCAAACTTTGCTAGTGTCTCTTGTAAAAATACTATGCCATTTCTGTCACAAAGTGTGTGAATTTCAGACCGAGAGTTCTTCAAAGAATGACAATTAAAAGAGCAAACTTGGAGCATGGAGTGAAAAGTGGTCATGAACAAGCCTCCCTGTCTAAATATTACACATAACACCAACACTGCCACTGCGGGATAGCGGACTGTGCTGCATAGCAGCTTACCCCACCTTTGGTGGATAGTACTTATTAAAGGACTTTGACAAATCCCAAAGTTCACTTTGGGATTTTTTTCCCAAACACGATTTGACTATATTTTGTATACAATTTATTTTTATATTGTCAAAAATGGTCTTATATCGCGCCGATTTAGGACAGAAGGTCGTAAATTATTATTGTTTATCAAAACTATATGCATACTCTCTGAGTCAGAGTCCTAACGTCACGCGAATAAAAAAAATGGTTCAGCCAATCAGATTCGAAAGTAGTCGCGTAAGGATAGACTCGCATTAGAGATGTGCCAACCGGCGGCCGGCGGTTCGCTTGCTATCACCAGCTGCAAGCTGATTGGCTGATGGTATAGCCTCTGCCCGGGCTAGAACCAGTACAACATTTTTTCGCCAGCACCGCATTCCTTCGCCAAAAAAAATCAAATATATTCGGCTGGAGAGTCTTTTCAGTCTATAAGATTTGCAGATAGGGGTTTCCCAACACGGGCTACACAATTGCTATCTCAGTTTAAAACTAATGTTGAAGGTGAACTGTTTCCTTTAATAGACACATGAGCAGGCCATTTGTCCGCCTGCACTACTGAGCCCAGTACCGCTGCAGGTGCGGTGACTTTGAACTTCTTATAGCTATATTTTTCTGTGCAGTGAGGTATTTCTACAGCTGTGACTTTACCTGCCTCTCCCAGGATAGAGTCCACATGCAAGGTGACAGCTTCACATGTTGTGTCTGTGTCCAGTCTGCCCACAAACAGATATGCTTTTCGAGGAGGTGCTGCGACACCTTCCAAGCTGTTTGACAACCCAGAGCCCTTCACTTCCTTCCTCTTTCTCCCATTCCGTGTTGTCTTGTAAGCTGTTGTGAAGTTCTCTCCGTCCCTATGCTGCTGGGGCTGGCCAGACTGCTGAGGCTGGTGTAGCAGCTGCTGCAGAACCTGTTGTGTCCTCCCAGCACCATGCGGACCCTGATGCTGTAAACTGATGGTGGACAGGCTGCTTCCCCGGCTGGGATGTCCTTGTGTTGACGGGATGCACCCTGATGCTGCAAACCGGGCTGGTGGGCAGGCTGCTTCCCCGGCTGGGATGTCCTTGTGTTGACGGGATGCACCCTGATGCTGCAAACCGGGCTGGTGGGCAGGCTGCTTCCCCGGCTGGGATGTCCTTGTGTTGACGGGATGCACCCTGATGCTGCAAACCGGGCTGGTGGACAGGCTGCTTCCCCGGCTGGGATGTCCTTGTGTTGACGGGATGCACCCTGATGCTGCAAACCGGGCTGGTGGGCAGGCTGCTTCCCCGGCTGGGATCACCCTGATGCTGCAAACCGGGCTGGTGGGCAGGCTGCTTCCCCGGCTGGGATCACCCTGATGCTGCAAACCGGGCTGGTGGACAGGCTGCTTCCCCGGCTGGGATCACCCTGATGCTGCAAACCGGGCTGGTGGACAGGCTGCTTCCCCGGCTGGGATCACCCTGATGCTGCAAACCGGGCTGGTGGACAGGCTGCTTCCCCGGCTGGGATGTCCTTGTGTTGACGGTATGCACCACAGTGGGGGCTGGGGGTGTTTTGTTGACACAATAGCCAGCTGTGCCCAAGTTTCCTGGGTTGGTGGAACCTTTGGTGTTGCAGCCATTGTCTGCACAGCCTCTTTCAGCTGACTCAACTCCTGTTGCATTGCATGGAATTGGCCTGAGCGCTCCTTACTTGAGTCTGAGCGCTCCTTGCTGTTGCCACCATTCCTGCGTTTGATCAGACGCAGATCAGCTCTGCCAGGAAACGTGGGCGTTATCACAGTCTCCCATAGAATCTCCTTTGCTGCATGGATCTTGTCCCTCCATAGAAGTCTGTGCAGAGCTTCACTAAGGCCTCATATGGCACAGTCTGAACCTTGTTGGCAATGAAGCACAGCACTTCATTGTGGATTGACAGTAATGTCAGGTCTGGCGCGGCCATTACAGCGCAAGCAACAGACCTTAACCCGCGAGTTACTGGGGTATATTTCATAACGCGACTTACTGGGGGGGATATTTTTTGCCCCCCCTCTGATCTCCGGAACTACTGGACCCAATGTAAAAATTCAAACGGTATTCGATAGCTCTGGGAAATTTATCGAGGGAAACATAATATTGTTGACTTCGGAGTCACCGATGACGTCACAGGTCAGGTCAAGTACAAAATGTTTGATAGTGTCAAAAGGTCTCTATGGATGGAATTGTCGCGCAAAATTGCGATATTAAACGCATAAGCCGTTGATAAATGGGTATGATTCGTGTGTCTGACACTTCTAAGTACCTTTCTAAGCTGTTTATGACCTTGGGTCAGGTCAAGGTCATCCGAGGTCACGAGGTCAAACTGCAGATTATGGTCATTAGGCGTTGTAACACATGCTTATGGTTTTTTTTTTCTCGTCTAGAACGCGAAAAATGACCTTAGAACATTGTTTGTTCCATATAAATAGAAGCAAAAAGCAAAAATGGAAATGCGTTTTTTGTCATAGTAATGCTGTGAGAAGTGGTCGATTTTTGTCATTTAAAGGTAATAACTCGGTCATTTTTAAAGATATCGACTTTAAATTTGGTACACATATTCACCGCATACGTCTCGATCACACATATTCCGGTTTTGGGATAATTCTGATTTTTTCTTGAAAATTTTGTTAAAAAAAAAATGTCTTTGGATTTCTCAAAATTTTGAATTAAAAAAACTCTAAAAAATCCGAGATAACAGTTTGATAGCCCGGTCTATTGTCAGTAATTTGAATTAATACAATTTAGTTTATCTCAAATATGGTATCTTTGACAGAGTTTTCCGCAAACCATTATTTTGCAACAAAAACCGAAGAACATGACGTCACTCTGAAGTCATTCCCGGTTGACCTATCATAGCCTTATATTTTAATTTTGCCAACAAGTGTAGAATTGATTGGAGAGAAGTTACTGCAAGGTTGGTGACGATACGGGAGTTCTTTTAGGAGTTATTGCAAAACAACGGGAGGGGGGCAAAAAATAGCCCCCCCCCCCAGTAACTCGCGGGTTAAACTGCTTCTTTCTTAAGGAATTATACGTTGTGAAGCAAATATATTGCGGCCACTATTCTCTACTTTATACAGTACACCATTTTCAGTTCACTTTGTAGCAAATATCGGCCTATGAACATTAATTAATTAATTAATTAATTCATGAACATTCATTAATTGTACATTCAAAAACGAGCGAGCGTGGCCGACCACGTGTCCTTACGGCCTCAACACTGTGGTGTCTACCTGCCACAGGTGATTCTTAGTCTCATATTAATTTTTTTTGCGAACATCTGCGAGCCCAGGACTGCCATACGATTTTTTTCTCAATTAAGTTTAAACGAGTTTGTATTTGGAAGGGTGCATATTTCAGAAAGTCTGACCGGATTATCAAAAAAGTCACTATCTGTTTGCTTTTTGAGCATTAAGAACTGAGTAAAGCAAACGTTCTTGGCTGCGCTCTTGATTGTGAGCACTTACAGGATCATTCCTAAACATAAATAACTGTGTTTGCGAATCAGATCATTTGCGGTCATTTCTAACGAATGCATTAACGAATTACACGCCTATATTCTGACGAATTCTGCCTCAGGTCAGATCACGTGGGTGGTGTCCCCCTGCCCCAGGTCAGATCACGTGAGTGGCGTCCCCCTTCCCCAGGTCAGATCACGTGGGTGGTGTCTGCCTTCCTCAGGTCAGATCACGTGGGTGGTGTCCCCCTCCCCCAGGTCCGATCACGTGGGTGGTGTCTGGCCTGCCACAGGTAAGATCACGTGGGTGGTGCCCCCTTTCCTCAGGTCAGATCACGTGGGTGGTGCCCCCTTTCCTCAGGTCAGATTACGTGGGTGGTGCCCCCTTTTCTCAGGTCAGATCACGTGGGTGGTGTCTGGCCTGCCGATCGGCCTGGTGGTCGGTAACCTGATGGCGGCGGTGCTCACCCCCACACTGGGCTACCGGCGGCTGGTCCAGCTGGCCGCTCCCGTCAGCATCATCAGCTGGCTCACTCTGACGCTCAGCTTCGACTTCCGGCTGCTGCTCGTCGCCAGGGTTAGTGACCTCCTGCCGTCAGGGTCAGTGACCTCCTGTTGTTAGGGTCAGTGACATCCTACTGTGAGGGTCAGGGACTCATGCTCCTAGGATTACGAACAGTGTTGCGTTGCAAAGCCGTGCGTAAGTTTAACAAAACAAATATATTATGTCTTTTTAGAAAGGTCGAAGAAGAATGGATGGAACACGTCCGGGAGCTGGCTTTCTTTGTGACATATTCTGACGCAACTGGAACCAGAGTACCTACAATCAGCTGATCTCTGACCTTTGGCTCCTCGCCTCTGACCTCTGACCTCTGATATCCGACATCTGACCTCTGACCTCTGACCTCGGACCACAGACCTCTGACCTCTGCCCTCTGACCTCTGACCTCTGGCCTCTGACCTCTGACCTCTGACCTCTGACCTCTGACCTCTGACATCTGACCTCTGACATCTGACCTCTGACCTCTGACCTCTGACCTCTGACCTCTGACCTCTGACCTCTGACCTCTGACCTCTGACCTCTGACCTCTGACCTCTGACCTCTGACCTCTGACCTCTGACCTCTGACCTCTGACCTCTGACCTCTGACCTCTGACCTCTGACCTCTGACATCTGACCTCTGACCTCTGACCTCTGACCTCTGACCTCTGACCTCTGACCTCTGACCTCTGACCTCTGACCTCTGACCTCTGACCTCTGACCTCTGACCTCTGACCTCTGACCTCTGACCTCTTACCTCTGACCTCTGACCTCTGACCTCTGGCCTCTGACCTCTGACATCTGACCTCTGACATCTGGCCTCTGACCTCTGACCTCTGACCTCTGACCTCTGACATCTGACCTCTGACCTCTGACCTCTGACCTCTGACCTCTGACCTCTGACCTCTGACCTCTGACCTCTGACCTCTGACCTCTGACCTCTGACCTCTGACCTCTGACCTCTGACCTCTGACCTCTGACCTCTGACCTCTGACCTCTGACCTCTGACCTCTGACCTCTGACCTCTTGCCTCTGACCTCTTGCCTCTGACCTCTGACCTCTGACCTCTGACCTCTGACCTCTGACCTCTGACCTCTGACCTCTGACCTCTGACCACTGACCTCTGACCTCTGACCACTGACCTCTGACCTCTGACCTCTGACCTCTGACCTCTGACCTCTGACCGCTGACCTCTGACCTCTGACCTCTGACCTCTGACCTCTGACCTCTGACCTCTGACCTCTGACCTCTGACCTCTGACCTCTAACCTCTAACCTCTGACCTCTGACCTCTGACCTCTGACCTCTGACCTCTGACCTCTGACCTCTGACCTCTGACCTCTGACCTCTGACCTCTGACCTCTGACCTCTGACCTTTGACCTCTGACTTCTGACATCTGACCTCTGTCCTCTGACCTCTGACCTCTGACCTCTGACCTCTGACCTCTGACCTCTGACCTCTGCCCTCTGCCCTCTGACTTCTGACCTCTGACCTCTGAGCTCTGACCTCTGACCTCTGACCTCTGACCTCTGACCTCTGACCTCTGACCTCTGACCTCTGACCTCTGACCTCTGACCTCTGACCTCTGACCTCTGACCTCTGACCTCTGACCTCTGACCTCTGACCTCTGACCTCTGACCTCTGACATCTGACCTCTGACCTCTGACCTCTGACCTCTGACCTCTGACCTCTGACCTCTGACCTCTGACCTCTGACCTCTGACCTCTGACTTCTGACTTCTGACCTCTGACATCTGACATCTGACCTCTGACATCTGACCTCTGACCTCTGACCTCTCTTACTCCGTGTGACCCGACAGGTGGTGCTGGGGGTTTCTCTGGGGCTCACTGACGGCCCTGTCCGGGCCTACATCAGTGAGGTCACATCAGAGCACCTCAGAGGTCCGCTCGGAATGTTACCCCACATCTGCATCACAGTCAACATGCTGGTGGTGTTTGGAGTCAGCTCTCAGGTACGCCATAAGACAGGGGCCAGCGGTCGGGTCGCTGTGCGCGGCCCCTCGCCTCTTTGCAGGATACTTGGGTGATTAAGCAAGTATTTACTTGTTTGTCCGGCTTTTAGGAGTGTAGAGCTGGTCGTTATGGACTGAGCCGCTCATTTGCCGCTCCCGGGCGGCTAGAAGTGTAAGGCCGCCATAGGGAAACCGGGCTAAATTAGTAATATAATCCTGTTTACAACATATTCTTCAGAAAATGTGACAAACGTACCCCCATAATACCATTGTGTAGGCATAAGCTAACCAATTCCGGTACTTTGCAACTGTTGCGGTTGGTCCGCCTTTTTGTATGAAATATATAACTATTGGTCATATGTAACGTTACAAATGTCGGAAAACACCTCCTCCCTTGATCATTTGTGGTTATTGACTGTATAATGCACTATTTTTTAAACAAACGAACCCCAGTTCTAATTAATAAACTAAAAAACATGACCTTTTCCTCGAAAATGTGAAAATCCAATGTTATCAAAATTTTATTATTATGTTGTAATATTTCGGCCACAGGCCTTTATCAAACAGAAAAACATTTCGACACAACGTTTTCCTAACTGCCTCTTTAAATACAAAATAATGCTTCACAATCGTGACAATTGCTTCGATCGCACCACCTACAAAATAATATATTTGAAATTAATTTATTGTGAAGCATTATTTTGTATTTAAAGAGGCAGTTAGGAAAACGTTGTGTCGAAATGTTTTACTGTTTGATAAAGGCCTGTGGCCGAAATATTACAACATAATAATAACATTTTGATAACATTGGATTTTCACATTTTCGACGGAAAGGTCATGTTTTTTAGTTTATTAATTATATCAAGTATGTTCCTCGCACAAGCACTAAACTCTATAAAGTACTTTGAACCCCAGTTCTATATAGAACAATGTGCCGAGAATCCAATGCTAACATTCATCTTCCTGTCGCGTTGCATGCAGAGTTCGTCATGGGCTGGGCCGGCCCTATGGGCCATGGGCCGGGCCTGGGCTGGCCTGGGCTGGCCTGGGCTGGCCTGGGCTGGCCTGGGCTGGCCTGGGCTGGCCTGGGCTGGCCTGGGCTGGCCTGGGCTGGCCTGGGCTGGCCTGGGCTGGGCCTGTGCTGGGCCTGTGCTGGGCCTGGGCTGGGCCTGGGCTGGGCCTGGGCTGGGCCTGGGCTGGGCCTGGGCTGGGCCTGGGCTGGGCCTGGGCTGGGCCTGGGCTGGGCCTGGGCTGGGCCTGGGCTGGGCCTGGGCTGGGCCTGGGCTGGGCCTGGGCTGGGCCTGGGCTGGGCCTGGGCTGGGCCTGGGCTGGGCCTGGGCTGGGCCTGGGCTGGGCCTGGGCTGGGCCTGGGCTGGGCCTGGGCTGGGCCTGGGCTGGGCCTGGGCTGGGCCTGGGCTGGGCCTGGGCTGGGCCTGGGCTGGGCCTGGGCTGGGCCTGGGCTGGGCCTCAACTTTAAGGAAATCACCGGGCTCTGGACGGGCCTGGACTGAGAATGTTGAAGCTCAGGTCAGAGCTGAAAAATATTTCAACCAGCAGTTCACTTCCACAGCAACACACTATTGCTGTGGCTGTGGCTTTTTGTTTGTTTTTTGTTAGCATAGTTGGTTCATTGTTTCACATTTATAGTAATTGCAAATTTTGTGAAAATATTTATATGCTTAATCTGAAGGGGCCGGACTGGGCCTGTGCCTCAATATGATAAATTTGACTGGGCCTGGTCCGGGCCTGGGCTTGGTGTTCATGGGCCTGGGCCGGGCCGGGCTGGGAGTTGTTGGGTCCGTGAAGAACACTGGTTGCATGGTTGTCCGCCAAATTGCATTGCATTTGCAAATTATTGCTGGTAACGGCAAATAATTGGCAAATGTTTGATAAAGGCCTGTGGCCATTTAGAGGTCACTCATCAGATTGGAACAACTTTTTGTATAATCTGGTGCGTTATTCTAGCGTTTCGAAAAATCTGCTCTAGAGCCGTTGAGGTAGAGTTTTAAGATAAACTAACCGTGAATCATATTATTTCTATATCTAAGCTACAACTCTGCTATCTCAGTTCAAAACCCCATGTTAACCCTATTCCCTGCGGGCGCACATAATTACGTTAACCTGCGGGGGAGGGGTTCAGCCCCCCCCCCCGATATCTCAAGAACTGCTAGGTCGGTTTCGATGGGGAAAACGTCATTCGATTGGTTATGACAATATCTCTCTTTTTTGGAGCCGACATCTTTGTTTGGCTCAAAAATGTGGTGCCAGGGGGCAAAAAATGCGAAACTTTTGGGTGTTTTTTGAAAAGTCATTGCGGCCATGTGGCTCGACCGATTTTCATGCTCTAAACATTTTTGAGCTTCAAAGGTACGATTTGTAATATATCCAGAGACAAAAAAAAAATATAAAAACAAATAGGCGTATTCCGGGAATGTAAAATGGGGGGGATTTTGTGGGGAAAAAATATGTGCTGTTCGTGATTTTTTGGGACGACATGAACGTCACATGTGGGAATTATATGCTGTAATTTGTTACATTTGATATATTGCGCATAGGCGGATCCAGGAAAAACATGGGGGCACCATGCGCGTAACGCTTTTATCATCTTACGAATTTGAAGTTGGACCTAATTTGAGGGTGGGTATCGCCTCCCATTTGTGTATCCTGAGTGCACCTCTGCCCTAAAAATATGTACAGTCCCAGTATCTATGATGCATATTGCATTGCAATTGCTTCTGACGCATTTAACACGCGCCCTGGAGGGCCTCTGATAATTACACGCCCTGGAGGGGGGGCGGATTTCGCCCCCCCCCCTATGATCTCGAAAACCACGCAACGTAGCGACAAGCGGGAAACGACGTCAGATAGCTCGAGACAAGCTCTTTCAAAAGTATTTCGTTAATTTTTTTCTTCAGGTCCATATTGAGGTCACCAGAGGTCATCAAGTGTCAGATTTTCAAGTTTTCAAGACTTCGGTTCGAACACCCCCAAATATCTCGGGAACTATGATAGTTAGCAGCAAACGGAAAAAATCAATCGAAAGTCATTGCAAAATGTAATCGACATGGGTGTCCTCAGATTTGAGCTCAGGTCAATAGTTTAGGCTCCAGAGGTTATTAAATGTCAAAAAGGTGATTTTGTTTTCAAAACTGTTTTCCCCAAATAACCTTTTACCTAATAAAGATACAGCAATAATGTGTACGCCATCGCGTGTGTCTTGTCAAGGCGCTTCGAATCATATTCATGGTGACCGGGTTAGGTTAACTGAGAAATCTGACCTTAGGTCAAGGTCAAGTGGTGACCCAAGTTGGTCATGTTGCATTTTGGGAGATGTGTCTCGAGGAGACAAACATATTGGTACCGTTTTCTCTTCTCTATCTTCATTATGTCGATAGTTATTGATAAAACCGTGTTGGCGGTCACAAAATTGACCTGACCTTAGGTCACCGATATTATAAATCCGAGATAGAAAAATTGTTGGTATCTATGACCTTATGAAGTCCTGCAAGATTGAAACCGATGAGCGTAAAACTGTGGCTGTGGTACTACTGCAAACGTTTTGGAGTTGAGGTCATCACGTGACCTGGTCTGGTGACCTGACCTGAGATGACCTGAGGCCAATAATTTTACATAATGCGGGAAGTTCATTTCTAAACAGGTACACAAAAAATGGCGGCGCTGCGCGCCGCCATTTTTGCGCTATCCTCGAAAAACCGGAGGGGTGGGCGGATTTCGCCCCCCTCCAGGGCGCGTGTTAACCCTATTAGTGGCATGGGGGGGGGGGGGCAGATTCTGCCTACACCTCAGGTTTTTCGCAGATATCTCACGAACAGCTAAGAGCAGACCCATGACATTTTGAGACTTTTCCTAGAATTGAATTTCAATTATAGAGTCAAAATTTTGAGTTCCTAACCTAAACAGAGGCGGTTCCAGGGCCCAGTTTTGTGAGGATTTTGTATGCGACATTTAGCGATAATACGGAGATGCGATCTTCACGGCTTCTTCCTAACTGCCTGAAATATAAAGGTGTTACATAGGTTTACGGTGATTGAAACAAGTACAAATTAGTTGATTTTAGTGAACTATAATAAATATTGCACGGCAGAGGCGGTTTCAGGGACTTGTAAAGGGTAGGTTTACAGGAAGTTATTTTCATATATTTTGCCTCCCTTTTTCGCTAGCCTGGCACCGCCTATGGATGCAAATATGCTGTATAACTATTGTTTCCGATGTTACAATAACGCACTATTTCTTTTATCGAACAAAAAGAGAAAAAATACGTTTTTATAAGGCATTTATTTTACTATTATTGTCGAGGTGTCTATTACTTGTCGAGGTGCGCCAATAGAAGTTAATAGCAATTTTGAAACACATGTATTTTTACACGCACTACACTTGAACACCCCACCATGCACATTACACACAATATTGTACATCACAGGGTATTGTGGCGTGGACAATGGACGAGATACCATCTCTTCGGACCGGTCCAGCAGCGGGTCGGTCTGCACGCACCTGCAGACACAAGCGCGGCCCAGATTGCTAATCCCGTGTCGCCGCTACGCAACGAGCCATTGTGCGTGAGGCGGGCTCATGGGACCTGTCCGAGATAACCAGTCCTGCGTCCTCATTTCCAAGTATATATACCCTCGCATCGTTCACAGTAATACACACTCTCTTCCCTGCAACGCTACCGGGTGTCTCGAGGCGCCACGTCGGTTGAGCTCCGAAAATGCTCTTCGACATTTGGTGCTATCAGCGGTTGAGGGGACCTGTACCTTTCAAGACGGACTAACGCCTCTCCAGCTGCAGTTACATCGCAGTCTGGATCGTTCGTTCTCCATGACGGTGCGCCGCCTCTACGCCAAGCTATCGGCTTGGGTCCTAGCCCATCATCTGGACAAGTCATCGTCCAGCAGCATCGTCCCAGTGTTCAGCTCTGCCCTGGCGACATCATCTACCTGGAGGTCAACCTCATCAACTGCACTGGACTGCAACGGAGCCTGCCTACATCGCACGGCCGATCAGCCTGTGCCGTGCGACAATAACTTCAATCTATCGAGTGATACAGTGTCATCAGCGTCAGCAAAATTGCTGTGCATTTTATAGACTCTTGTTTTTTTCTCAAATCAAGACCAAACTCAAGCAAAAGGTGACTTCTTCATAAACCTTGTTATTTTATTTAAGACAAATTACAGAAAGAAAAGTGTCAAAGAAAAGTGAAAAGTGTAGAATTTACATGAACTTTTGTATTTTAGACTCTGACCAGAAAGAAGAAAACATCGAAATTTCGAGTCCAAACATTGCAAGTTCAGCAAAAACCAATATGAAACAATGAACTTTTGTTATTTTTCGTCGGAAAAATAGTGAAGTGCGGTTAAATTTCATAGCAGTGCTTCGCTGTTAACTTTTGTCCTCGCAAGACCTCGTGTAGTGCTGCGTGTGTTGTGTGTAGTGCAATGGTTATGTGTTGGTTGCACCCTCTAAATTTGCGGATTGTTTTGCAAGTGCATTATTTGGATCACTATTGTTATTTTGCACTTCGCAATGTCATATTAACATTTTAAGTAACGGCATTTGCCTCAGGTATGAACATTCAATTACGTGCTTTATCATGGTCAATTCACTGAACTTATAGTTATATTACGGCCAGAGTAACCGAAGCGGGCAAAGATCCCGAGGATGGTCCTGCCAAAGAGCAGTGGAATCGTCTATCCGTAAGCCCCACGACCTTGACGGACACGCGAGGCGTGCCTGGTAATGGTCCTTTTTCTATAACGTTAAAGGTCATTCAAGCCATCGTGGCAGGTAGTAGGTGCAATCGCCACGCATTCACTTACTTATCTGTTCATACCACATTCGCATTGCCCACATGTCTAAATTTACTCTCCGCGCATGTCCAGGAGATTGCTCTCTTTATTGTGTTCGCTTCGGTTCCCTACACTTCCATGGGGGATGGAAGCTATGTGGGACAGAATCCCTTCTCGTCATATCACAGAAGAGAGCACACGCCGAGGATATTTGGACGCGCCGCGGTACCCCGCCGGCGGTGCTAATCGGCCAGAAACCTCACCAGCTGACGGCCTGGTATTTCGTGAGTAGCCGCACCAACTGTACCACGCTGCACCTGCAGGAGCGCTGTGCAAGATGATTGCTTATTCCCGTGACGCCGCTATATATTGTGTATTGTGTCGCCTCCTGTCGTCGGCTCACGGGGGAAGGTGAGGTAATGTGGCGTGGACATAGGACGCGATACCATCTCTCCGGACCGGTCCAGCAGCGGGTCGGTCTGCAAGCGCCTGCAGACACAAGCGCGACCCAGATTGCTAATCCCGTGTCGCCGCTACACAACGAGCCATTGTCCGTGCGGCGGGCTCACGGGACCCGCCCGAGGTAACCGGTCCTGCGTCCTCATTTCCAAGTATATATACACTCGCATCGTTCACAGTAATACACACTCTCTTCCCGGCAACCACAACTCTTCCCGAGTTGTGGTTACACAATACACAACTCTTCCCGAGAATAACCACATTCTCTTCTCGGCAACATTACCGTGTGTCACGAGGCGCCACGCCGGTTGAGGACCGAAAATGCTCTTCGACAGTATGTAGGGAGACTGTGACGTCACTGTGACGTCACATCCACGTGAATTCGACCAATCAAATGCAGCGGTACGAATGGTCGCTATACTTCGGGAATTTGCAGCCCGGTCGCTGCATGTGTATACATGGAATGGCTAGAAAAGCATAATTATCAGAAGATAATGGGAGTAGATGTACTCTGTGTGCGGTATGTTGACGATACTCTTGTAGTAGCACAACAAACCATGGATTTGAAGGAAATGCTTCACGAACTTAACTTAGTAGATCCTAAAATCCAGTTAACTCCAGAACATGAAAAACATGCCGCCATTCCTTTCCTTGCCACAGAAATTGTGCGAACAGGAAATCACGTCAAATTCAAAGTATACCGAAAACCCACAAACAGAGAAGATTGCGTGCCCTTCTTCTCTGGACACAGCGATAGGGTAAAACGTGGGGTAGTTTTAGGGTTCTTTCTTAAAGCTCTCCGCATATGTAGCAAAGAATAACTCGATGAGAAAATGCAGCATATCATATCATCTTTCATGAAGCTTAAATACCAAAAAGGACTACTTCTTAATCTAAAAAGAAAGCTACGATTATTCGGAACAAATCAAAGACAGCAAAGACCCGAAAGAAGGATGTTCGATATACGTCCATACCTAACTCCAAAATAGCTGTAACAATTGCGAATCATCTCGAAACGACGGGTATTAACCCTATTAGTGGCAGGCTCCTGGCTACCCCTTTTAGTGGCAGAGGGGGGGGGGGCGGATTCCGCCCCCCCCCCCGGAGATCTCGAGATATACCTATTTGATTTGAAAAAAATATAAATAAACGGCATTTGATTCCACTCAACACGATCTGCATTTCTAAATCAATACAAATACTAAATGTTTGATAGGGGGCAACAGAGGGGGGGGGACTACAAATATTAGAGGTGTTTGTGATCCAACACAGCTGTCATGTTTATCAACGGATTTCAACGCAACTAATGGGGTTCGGAAGAGATTGAATTGGGGATTGACATATAACGGTCACTTTCGAAAATCAAAAATCATAGGCGTTTCAAGTCACTAAATTTTGGGTAAAATAAATGCCTTATACAACGGTATTTTTTCTTATTTTGTTGGATGAATGAAATGGTGCGCTATTCTGACATCGGACACCACGGTTATAAAGCATATTTGCATCCATAGGCGGCGCCAGATTAGCGGAAAAGGGTGGCAAAATATACAAAAAATAACTTCCTGTAAACCTCCCCTTTACAAGTCCCTGAAACCGCCTCTGCCGTACAATATGTATTATAGTTCATTACCATCAACTAATATTCACTTGTTTCAATCACCGTAAACCTATGTAACAGGGTTGTGCCCGATTGCGCAATTGACTCAAGTTACTCCCGTCTTGTGGGCAGCCCCTCACAACTGATAAGGAAGGAATGCCAGGGGTCGAGATCGGATCAGTAGAGGTGCAAAATTAGTAACATATAATGTTAGACGATAAATTGCCCCTTCTACAGAAATATAGCACCTCCTACCGGCAGCGCACGGCACTCTGCTGCCACCCTGCTCGAACCGTGAGGGGTCAAGTACAAAAGGGTGATAACTTGAGTCAATGACGTCATGGAGCACAACCCTGCTATGTAACTACTTTCTACTTCAGGCAGATAGGCAGAAGCCGTGAAGATCGCATCTCCGTATCATCGCCAAATGTCGCCGAAAAAAACGGGCCTTGGAACCGCCTCTGTTAAGGTTAGGATTTTAACTCCATATGCGGAATTCAATTATAGGCAAAATCCGAAAATTGCATGGGTCTGCTCCCAGCCGTTCGGGAGATATCTGCGAAATACCTGAGGGGTGGGCAGAGTCTGCCCCCTGCCACTAATAGGGTTAACCCGCGCACTGCAGAGGGGGTTGATTCCCCCCCCCACAGGTTTTTCAAAGATAGCGAAAAAACAGCAGCGCGCAGCGCCGCCGGGTTTTCGCACACCTGTCAGGACATCAATTGCGCACACTTTGAGAAAAAAAAATTACCTAGGGTCATCTCAGGTCAGGTCACCAGACCAGGTCAAGTGACCCCACCTCCAAAAATGTTTGCAGTTGTGCCAAAGCCAGAGTTTTCACCGATCAGTTTGAAACTTACAGGATGTCATGAGGGCATACGTACTTACAATTCGTATATCTCGTATAACAGCGATTTTGCTCTTCAAAAACCTCGAAATTAGAAATGGATAAATGTAAATAAAAAGGCATGTTCTTAGACCAGTTTTGGCTCAGAAATACAAAAAGTAATGATTTGTTCGTATCTTGTCCAAAAATGTCAAAAAAAGTTATTAAAAAAATGACGTCATCAGTTTCTTACACTTAGGAAGCCATCACTCAGTCAATAATGGATATATTGCTTTGAAATTTGGTATGAGTATTCTCCATACTCAGTTCTCTCACATATATCCCGGTTTTCCTAATATCTTTGAAAATTTTGAATTTGTGGGGAATTAAAAAAAAAAGTGTTTCATTTTATTTTAGGGTCAAAAACCCAAAATTTTGCAAATCCGAGATTGCCATTTTCACAAAACAATGACATTTTGTATCTTTAGTGAATTGAGTTTTCAATTTGCTTTAAAACTCTGTTTTCTACGATTTTTCAATTTGTTTTATTATCAACATGACGTCATCAAAACATTATTATTTCCCAAAATGCTTAACCAATTTCGAATATTTTTTACAGCCTACGTATAATTGTTTTAAACTCAGATACCAAAAATTTCAGCAAGATGCACTAAATGTGTCAAAAGTTATTCAAGAAAAACCTCAGAGGGGGCCTGTCAGGACCCCCCTCCCCGTAGGGCGAGGGTTAAAGGGATTATACGGGTTTCCGTCCTGAAAGGAAATGCACTCTTTTGTACTTGTATGAGCTTTAAACACGTTTAAAACGTATACTATGGACCTCAATGCTCATTTAGTCCATTATTTCAGCAATTATCAGCGTTAAAACTTTGGCATTTTTCGAGACGTGTATCAGATAACGAGTACTTGATCGGTATTACTGTACATCACTTTCTTGTCTTATAATCCTCATCAAATTCGATGGTGCAGTAATCTGCGCGGCTGAGACAAAATAGCGGTTACGAACTCAGAAGCAGGCTGCCGCAAGAGGGTTTATTTACTGTTTACTATAGCACGTTCACCATAAAAAAGGTCACGTGACCATGAAGAGAAAAATCCAACATGGAGGCCAATTCCGCCCTAGTTCACTTCTCCCGAACGGCCACCCCATATCAATATAAACCAGTAAGGCGCCGTAGTTGGCGATGAACGAGCGAGCGCGAAGGAAGTGTATTACGAATTTCAACTCCATCGGGCAAGTAGTTTCTGAGATATAAAAAGGGTGCGCACGTGCACACGTGCAGAGAGACCCCACCCCTGACTTGTGGAAAGGCGGCGGCTGAGAAGTCGCTAGCCACACCCCACATTCGATCACAATCGGCTGAGCCGTTCCTGAGATATAGAATATGGGTGTGTTCGTGCGCCCATGCAGAGGCACGTGCGCCCCTGACTTGTGAGAAACCTACGGCTGAGAGGTCTCTAACCACATACAACATTTTAACACAATCGGCTCAGCTGTTTCTGAGATATAGAATAGGGGGTTGCACGTGCGCACGTGCAGAGTGCGCACGTGCAGCAAAGAACCCCTGACTTGTGGGAAAGTGGCGGCTGAGGGGTCCCTAACCACACACCAAATTTGCACATAATCGGCCCTGCCGTTGTGATAGTTTTTGCGAGAAAACATGGTGAGATGGGGCTGCTCAGCAAAGAAGCTTGCTTGTCAATTGGACGAGCGGTTGCAGAGATATGAGCTTCTCAAAAGCGTCGCCACGGACCGTGACGGGCCGGGCCGGACCGGAGGGGGGCGGGCCGGGGCGGGGCGGGCCGGACGGGGCCGGGCCGGGCCGCTCATAACCAGTTCGGTGCCGTAGTTGGCGATTAACAAGCGACCGCGAAGGAAATGTATGGGGAATTTCAAACCGGATGGCCAAGTAGTTTCTGAGATACAAAAAAAGGGTGCGCACGTGTGCACGTACAGAGGCCTTTGACTTGTGGGAAAGTGGGGGCTGAGAGGTCCCTAACCACATACCAAATTTGAACACAATCCGCTCAGCCGTTCCAGAGATATAGAATAGGGGTGTGCACGTGCGCAAGTGCAGAGGCACCCCACCCTGACTTATCCCGCGCACTGCAGGGGGGAGGGGGGTTATCCGCCTCCCCCCCCCCTCAGTGTTTTCTCAGATAGCAAAAAACAGCAGCACGCAGCCCCTCCGGGTTTTAGCACACCTGTTAGGACATCAATTGCGCACACTTTGAAGAAGAACAAAATGAAATGTGAAATTGTGTGAAATTGCTATGTAAACATATTATGTAACATATTATGTAAACATGTTATGTAAACCACCTTGGCATACGTGACAATTCTTGCACTCTTTGCCATCTGGATAGGATTGTAGGACGAGTTACTAAATTAAAGACGCTCTAAGCCAGGCAAGTAATGCCATGCGTGTTTTTCTCGTTTTACATCAATTTTATATTTTTTTGCAATTTTAGAAGCCGGTTGATGTTTGTTTATAGTTTGATGCATGGCGTGACCCCCGCATGTCACTCCATGACCTCATGGTCACGTCTCCTGAGGTGAGGTTGATTTCCCAAATGACCTCGCTTGATTATACAATAGATAACTTGTTTATATTTTTCGTTTTATTTCGCACAATTGAACATTTTTTTTTCTTTCTGGAAGACACTTTTAGCTATTTTTATAACATTTTCAGTCTGGAAATAGAGATGAAAAAATTTGATCTTGATCGCTGAGCGAAATAGGTTTGCACGTGATTCAAAGGGCCTGCACCCTCCTATTCCACCTAAGACAAATCACGAATTTTAACTGAGAACATAACGAAATCACGTGACCTGTCCCGAGGTCACATGCCAAAACTTCGACACTTTTCAATTCGAGTTCTAACACAAGATTACATTACATTAATTTGTGGTTCATGGCGATTCTGATGATACATAGTTTAATAACATTCCATTTATGTATAGGATATATTGCGATATATATCGCCCGAAGAAAATTAAACCTTTGTGCGACATTAAAGAGATGCCTGAGGTCGAAAACCCTTCGACGGACGGGGCGGAAAATTGTACAGCGTGAATGTACGGCCCAGATAACCCCCGACACCTAGTTAATTCGAAATGTAAGAAGTAGGATGTTATAGTTTGGTCCATCTGACGTGGACTGCACCGGGTGACCCCTGGTCACGTGACCTTGAGGTCACAGAGCGACTACAGGGCTGATGTATATCATTGAAAGCAGGTCGACGAAATACCTAAGCATAATGCCGTTTAATTGAGCTCTCTAGCACAATTACGTGCAAAGTTATTACCAAAGACGTGCTGCTGACCATTATTTTTATAAATACAAAAACAAAAATATATTTAGAAGGAAAAACTCGCCAATTTTTTAAACATCGAAGGTTTATGTATCGATGTCCATTCTGGTATGGAAAAAACGATTTTTCAAAGATCACATTATCAAATCACGTGATTTGACCTCAGATCACGTGTTGAAATAGCAAAATTTCTGAATTTCCAAAAATGATTACTTCATAAAAATATATTGTTCCTGATGATTCTGGTGATTACTAAGCGAGCGCGAAGCGCCCGTGAGGTTTCCGTCAACTTACTAGACCAGTAAAACGCTTTTTTGGGGCGATGACCGAGCGAGCGCGCACTGGTAAATCTAAAACAGGTTTGAAATATGAAACGGTAAGGGAGCACACGTGGTAGTAACACAGTCATTTTAGTCCTCCATAAAAATTGCCAGGCCGCAATGCATGCCAACATAAAAATTAAGTTGTATTAAATTGTTCATGATCTCCTTTCCAAATCCGCCAAAAGGGAGTGCGTCCCGAGCGCTGCATGCTTCAACATATAAATCAATGCTTATAATAATACAGACATTTTTTAACAAGAATCATTTTAGTAAGGTTTTTTGTTCATGTCGACGTTTGCGTTTGCCAACTGCCACGCGCTGTGGTACCACCTCCATCAGAACGCATCATACCAAAAACATTTTTTTTTTATAGACCTATCCAATGGTGAAGACCCAATCTCAATCGGAGCAGTGGTTGCAAAGTTATTAGCTTCTGAAAAGCGTGTGGATGGCCAAGTCGGGCCGGGTCAAATTTACATTTGTCTAGTAAGTTGACGAGAAACCTCACGGGCGCTTCGCGCCCGCTCGGTAATAAATTTACATTTGACCCTACCCGAGCTACACCCGACGACGACCCGACAACGACTACACGGCAGAACAGACGCTTTTCGGAAGCTAATAACTTTGCAACCACTGCTCCGATTGAGATCGTATTTTCACCATTGGATAGGTCCATCAAAAACAAAAATTGGGTATGGTGCGTTCTGATAGAGGTGGTACCACAGCGCGTAACAGTTGGCACACGCAAACGTCGACATGAACAAACATCATTCTTGATCAAAAATGACTTTATTAATCTGGGCATTAATTTATACGATGAAGCATGCAGCGCTTAGGACGTACTCCCTATTGGCGGATTCGAGAAAGGAGATCATGTACAATTTAATACAACTTAATTGTTATGTTGGCATGCATTGAGGCCTGGCAATTTTTCTGGAGGATTAGAAGGACTAAAAGGACTATGTTTTACTACCACGTGTGCTCCCTTACCGTTTCATATTTCAAACCTGTTTTACCTTTACCAGAGCGCGCCCGCTCGGTCATCGCCCAAAAAGGCGTTTTACTGGTATATAGGTTTATATGACTCGCATGATTTCCGAGCGGGCGCGTAGCGCCCGTGAGGTTTCCTTTCAACTTACTAGACAAATGTACATTTGACCCGACCCGAACCGGCCTGCACCGGCCGTACAGACGCTTTTCAGAAGCAAATAACTTTGTAACCATTGCTCCGATTGAGATCGGGTTTTCACCATTGGATCGGACCATCAAACAATTTTGATTTCTGTATAGTGCGTTATGATATAGGTGGTAGCACAGCGCGTGGCACATGCAAATGTCGAAAGGAAACAAAATATTTTTTATCAAAAATGGCTTGATTTATCTAAGCATTAATTCATACGATGAAGCATGCAACGCTCAGGACGTAATTCCTTTTGGTGGATTCCAGAAAGGACATCACGACAAATGTAATTCAACTTATTTTGTATGTAGTTTGTCCCAGGGAAGCAACAGATACCGCTCGGTTACCACCGATTAACCCGCGCACTTTGCGCCGAACACTAACTGCAGGGGGGTTGATTTCCGCCCCCCCCCCTGAGATCTCGAAAACTACGCAACGTAGCGAGAAGCCGAAAAAGGCATTTGATAGCTTCATACACGTTCTATCGAAAGAATTTCAGTGTTTTTTTTAAGTCAGGTCAAAATTGAGGTCACCAGAGGTCATCAAAGGTCAAATTTTCTATTTTTTCCTGTTTTAGGACATCGCTCCAGAAATTCCCATATATCTCAGAAACGATGATAGTTAGAAACATACAGTAAAAAGAAAACGCCAGCCAGTGAAATTTATAATCGCTAAGGTGTCCTCAGATTTGATCTCAGGTCAATATTTGAGGCTCCAGAGGTCAAAAAGGGGGAAAAATGCCGTTTTTTTTGCTAAATCGTTTTTTGCTATTAACTTTTTACCTAATACAGATAACGGAAAACTGTTTACGTCATTGTGTTTATCTTGTCAAGACGCTTTGAATCATATATATGGTAACCTTATTAAGTCAACTTAACAATTTTACCTAAGGTCAAGGTCAAGTGGTGACCCAAGTAGGGCATGTTGCATATGGGAAGACGTGCCTCGACGAGACAAACACATTTATGTCTGTTTTACTTCTCTATCTTCATTATGTCGAGAGTTATTGACAAAAAGTGATGGTGTCCTCACATGACCTCAAATGACCCAATAGGGGTCACTGAACAAAACTTACACTTGGATCATAAATAATATCCTATAATAACATGATCCAGAAGTAATTGGACTAGTACCATACATATCCTTGAAATAGGAAGCATTTAAATATTTCCCCATTGACTTATTATGGGGAGGTTACGAAATTGACCTGACCTTAGGTCACCGATATTAAAATTCCGTGATAAACGAATTGTAAGTACTGATGCCCTCATGACTTCCTGTAAGTTTCAACCTGATGGGTGAAAAACTCTGGCTTTGGCACAACTGCAAACATTTTTGGTGGTGGGGTCACTTGACCTGGTCTGGTGACCTGACCTGAGATGACCCGAGCATATTTTTTTTCTTCTCAAAGTGTCTGCAATTGATGTCCTAACAGGTGTATCAAAACCCGGCGGCGCTGCGCGCCGCCGTTTTTTCGCTATCTTTGAAAAACCTGAGGGGGGGGGGGGGGGGGGGGCGGAAATCAACCCCCCTGCAGTGCGCGGGTTAAGGCGTTTTACTGGTTTAGATGGGAGATATTGTCCGCTGAAAATTTGAGTTTTGCTTGACATTACAAAGTTGCCCGAGGCTGTAACTCGAACACCATTTGACGGACGAGGCTGAAAGTTCACAGCGTAAATCAACAGCCCAGATAACCCCAGACACGTAGTTTTATCGAGATATGAGATGTAGTGTGTTATTTAGAGATTGTTTTGGCCAATCTGTTCTGGAATGCCCCAATTGCCCTACCCCCAACGACAAATCGGTAGGCAAATGCATATCCCCCAACCGTTCCGTGAGGTTGTGATTTTTTTCTCCGGGAAGGCGAGATTTACCTCCCTCCGCCGCTCAACGAAACTTTCGTGCTGACGACCCGACGCCCCCCCCCCCCCCCCCCAGCTCAACGACTCTGCGCTGACCACCCGACCTCCCCCCCCCCCCGGTCAACAACTTTTTGCTGACGAAACGGAGCGAAATCCCCCCCCCCAACTCGAAACCTAGATCCACCACTGTGTGACTTCACCTGCCAGTGTGGGCGACCCTGTTGGTGATCTGTTTAATAAATACTAGTACAAAAATACATGGGAGGAGAGGGATTTCATGCATTGGTCTTGAGTTTTTATTTTTCTTTCTTATGTACGTGGTTGAATTAGATTAGTAATAAGTTGGTTTGGTAGAATCTTGAATTGGTGTTGGTCATTTCTAACATTGCTAGGGTTTTCAGTCGGACACCAGCCCTGCTTTGCCCGCAAAATATGTCCCTCCTGCATCTCCTGGTGCCGAGGCCATCCGCGAGTCTGCAGACCTGACCACAGTGTGCTGTGCGGCGTAACGTAACGCGCAACGTAACGCGTAACGTCTGCCACCGAACCCTGAACGTGAGCACCCGTCAACCGGGACGTGAACAAGCCACGTGCAACGCCGTGGCTTAACCCTATTTGCAACAGGCTCCTGGCTATCCCTATTTGTAACAGGGGGGGGGGGGGGGGGGGGCGGATTCCGCCCCCCCCCCCGGAGATCTCGAGATCTACCCGTCCGATTTTCAAAAATGAAACGGAGTTTGGTTCCCCTCAACACGATCTACATTTCTAAATAATAAAACAATCCACATTTTTTATAGGGGGGCAACAGGGGGGCAAAAACTAAAATTTTAGTGGTATTTTTGATCCAACATAGCTGTCATGTTTATGAACCGATTTTAGCACAACTAATAGGAATCGATAGAGATTGAATTGGGAATTGATATATGACGGTGACGTTTCAAAATTCAAAAATCATAGGCGTGTGCAGGTCACTCAATATGAGGGTGAAGTAAATGCGTAATAAAATAATTTTGTGATGTTGTTTTTTTGATAAATGAAATGGTATGTGATTATGACATTAGACAAAACAGTTATACATAATATTTTTGCCATAGGCGGTACCAGGTTAGTGAAAAAGGGAGGTAAAATTGGAAAACAATATTAACCGCAGACAAGTTGCTACCCAGCACTATAAATATGTTACTGATCGTAGATAGTTCCTTTTATGTTGCACTTCATCATAGGCGTATCCAGGATCCAAACTGGGGCGGCGCAAGACCTTTTGATAAGTATATTATCCGCTATTATGATACTAACTAGTCAACAGTGACTATTTCACTTACAACTTCAATTAACATTGCTTACCCCCTTTTTACCCTACCTGGACTCGCCTATTATCTTATAATCGTTCGTAGAGTACCCTGTGGTGCGTTTTTCATCCGAAAACAGCAGTATGTTATGTCATTGTACGCCCATGCCTCTTAGTTTCCTTGCAATATTATGACTCCCTTTCTTCCATTCCTGAGCGCGCCTCTGCACAAAAATGACTTTATTCCCTTTTTTAGCCTCATATGTGCATATATCATTATAAGCTAACCGTCTATTGCGCCGTTATCGCTGACATATCGTCATCACCATGCCAGTCACCCCCTTTGCATGTGCCTGAACACGCCCCTGAAGCTCTATATGTAATAAATTATGAAAATAATGGAAGTAGAAGCTATATTTTACATCTTGATAGCTATAAATGCCCCTTACATTGCTCTATTTGGCTTCCCGCCAAGCATTGAATACTTCCTGGAAACCCCCCCCCCCCCCTTGTCAAGTCCCTGAAACCGCCTCTGCTATGCAATTTGTATGATATTTCATTAACATCAACTAATTTTCACTTGTTGCAATCACCGTAAACCGATGTAACTCCTTCATACTTGAGGCAGTTAGGAAGAAACCGTGAAGATCGCATTTCCGTATTATCGCCAAATGTCGCCTCCGAACCCACCCAAAACTGTGCCCTGGAACCGCCTCTGTTCAGGTTAAGGACTCAAAATTTTGATTCCAAATGCGGTATTCAATTCTATGAAAAGTCCCAAAGGGCCTGCTCCCAGCCGTTCTGGAGATATCTGAGAAAAACATGAGGGAGGGGGGGGGGGGCGGAATCCGCCCCCCCCCGGTTACAAATAGGGTAAAGAAATATGCCAACGGCGTGCATACAAAGCTAAGTTGTGTGATTTCTCTGCTGCTTTTCAGACGTCGTGGCGGAATGCAGTGATGGTGTGCGGGATTGCGCCCACAATACCGCAGTTCATAGCCACACTGCTGCTGCCAGATGCTGCCAAATGGCTGCTAGCTCACGGCTACCCGGCTGAAGACGCTAGGAAGTCAATTCTGTTCTTCAGGTGTGCATATACGAATGCAATGTATCTAATGTATATTGATGAAAACACTGTGGGCAGTTTCCTTTCGTTCAGGCATACAGAGAGGAAGAAATGATGAAGTTATAATGCGATCGGTGTACGTTTACTGATGCAATGCCATTTAAGTCAGTCAATGATATTTAACCCAGTCAAAAGTAAAGCTCTCAATAGGTCAAAAAGTGGAAAATGGAAAATGTACACATGAGTAGATGTCACTTCAATGCGCCTTGTCTCTGCGATAAAGTTCTCAAAGAAAAGAAACGACGATAGTTTGCACCGGGGCTCTCCGTTATATGACAGCGTGCTGCCTGCTGGTGTTGCAGAGGTGACCCGGAGACGGCCGATACGGAGGTCAAGGCCATCCTCTCCTCGCTGGAGGGTGACGTCAGCTCGCGCAGTCCGGTGCTGGCGCGCATGCGCGCTGTCCTGACCCAGCGGCGCCACCGGCGGCCATTCCTGCTGCTGCTCACTCAGCTGTTCCTGTTCGTCTTCAACGCCGGCGAGGCTATAGCCAACTTCACAGCGGTGAGAATCGATAGACAGTGGAATCAGGGGTGAGAATCGATAGACAGTGGAATCAGGGGTGAGAATCGATAGACAGTGAAATCAGGGGTGAAAATCGAAACAGTGGAATCAGGGGTGAGAATCGATAAACAGTGGAATTAGGGGTGAAAATCGATAGACAGTGCAATCAGGGATGAGAATCGATAGACAGTGCAATCAGGGATGATAATCGAAACAGTGGAATCAGGGGTGAGAATCGATAGACAGTGGAATCGGGGGTGAAAATCGATAGACAGTGGAATGAGGGGTGATAATCGATCGACAGTGGAATCGGGGGTGAGAATCGATAGACAGTGGAAAAGTAATCAGGGGTAAGAATCGATAGACAGTGGAATTAGGGATGAGAATCGATACACAGTGGAATCGGTGGTGAGAATCGATAGACAGTGGAATAAGTGGTGAGAATCGATAGACAGTGGAATCAGGGGTGAGAATCGACACCGGCGTATCCAAGGGGGGGGGGGGGCAGGGGCAAACGACCCCCCCCCCCTCTACCTCCATCCCAAGCTCGACAGGGGCGGCAATAGAAATTAGCCCCCACAAAATTCGCTGAAACTGGCGATGAAAAATAGATACTGCCTGCAAAAAATAGCTTCTTTATAGCTTTTTTATTAGCTTCGAAATAAAAAAGTTTTGTTTTTGCCTCGTTCGTGTTTCCTCTGTTTGGTTGCACTTTGGTAACAGCAGGGATAGGGAAATTGGCGCGTCTGATGCTATTTTGGAGTGATTCACAACCAATGTAAGTTATTATTTTGCACGCAGCGCGCGTCGCAGCCTTTGGTCTCCTGTTGCCTGCTGGCAGAGGTGCATAATCTTACGCACTCGCCCACGTGCGAAGGTGACAGTTTTCGCCAAAACGACGTTTTTTTTTGTGACAAATTTGAATGAAAAAGTGATCCGATGACAATATAGTTATTCTTCACAACATTTTTTGATTAGGTCACTAATAGATGAATATTGGTGAAAACTAAGTATTTTCTGGTACCAAGATATATAAAATATCAGCTACGCGAATGGTAATGGAATTCCCTACGGTGCCAAAAACTCGATGTTGAGCGCTACATAATCTTACGCACACGGCCAGTGGGCCTATTCCTTCAACATTTTGACATTCACAAAGTTCGCCCACATCGATGGTCACAAGGTAACAATGTGACACCTTCACTACTACAAAATTTCCTTAAAATTTGGCTCTCGTTCACAAGCTGCCAGTCGATTGATGTAAACCAGCAGCGCATGGCCCCCAAAGGCCGAACGTGCGTGGTCCTGGTTTATAGGTTATTTGTATAACATGCTTGCTAGAACTGATTGCTATATTTGAGGTGTAAGTTGAAGTATTTATTATAAGCTTATTTACCAGAAGTCTGGAGTGATACAGGAATCTTCTCACATCAACA
>JAXIVJ010002676.1:27500-105297 GCA_036785665.1 Chirona hameri | reverse complement strand
CGGTAACCAGAGCTGGCAGCGGCGCTGGCGGAGCGGACCTGGGCAGCTACTGAAGCCGCGCGAGGGAGATCGGTTTCAGACGGGCCGCCGCGACGCGCGCTGCGTGCGAACCAGCCAGATTAATTTCTGAGAAACCGGCTGGTATAGATGGATTCATTGAAAGCGTTCATTAATCAGGGGTGATTAATCTGGAGGGACTTTAGAAGCCACGAAAGGGATCGGTTTCGGGATGAAAGGTTGAAGGTTTTACTTGGGGAAATGCTGCCAATAACGTCAGTTAGAATTACTGATTCGGTGATCAGTGGCGCTCTTAAATCAATAACATTATTGGTCGATTATATTTATTGCACACCGCGTTCTATAACTAAACCAGCGAATTATTTATGATGGCGAATCACAGAGAAACATTGAGGTTTTAATGATAATGCACTGAGACCTGCTGTATCAGCATGACTCTTACCAAAGTAAAACATAATTCGCGTGACCTGTTTAAAACAGCTGATGAATACTTTGTGTTTACCAGGATGTATCGGAGAAAGAAAAACAATTCCCGTGACCTTTTTAACACATATTGTCTTAAGGTTTGACATGATATATCAGAGAGCATTAGTCGTCGGAGTCCATAATATTCGAATAGGTCGCCACCTGGAGAAGTGAATTAGATGAAGCGCTGACAACCCTGCGGTCGTCCATGTACCCGTACGTGATACTTCGGATACCGCGTACCTGGTATACCCGATAATACCACTCGTATAGCTATTGCTCTCAGTTTATATCCAAATGGTGCTGTTAGCGGTTCTCTAGTTCATCAGCGACCGCTGTTTTACTGGCTGTCGCATGATGATTTAATTTATCTCATAATTACACTCATGTTCTTACAGTAAAACTAGTTAGCTGATGCAGAAGAAGTCCTTCTCTGTGCGAGTTTTTTTTTGTACTCCGCAGATTAAGTCGTGACCTTTTGAATGAATGAATACCTAGAATCGCTTGGCCGAGGAGATGTTGCAGCGCTTTAGTTTTGCGATAGCTATCACCCGTAACCACCAGTTCAGTTTCCGTCACTGCACGTTGATAGTTGCTATGTGCAAGTGATACAACAACATGTGAAAACTCGCAAGTCGCAACCCACTCACACATCAACGTCCGTGTAATTTATGTCTTAATGTCAAACTTTTGAAGCCGGCTGGCGGCTTACACGCCAGGACTGATGCAATACTTAACATCTGCCGCATCATTATAATAACGTGACACCCGAACCTAAGCATTCCAGTACGTCTAACCGCAACGAATCTCCGCTTGTGGCCCTGAGAACATGACATGAGCATAAGCCTCAAGCATGAGCCGGGCGCGTTGAAGACACAGATCTAAGAGGACTCCGTGACGACTGACGAGCATTCCTGCGAAGTGCCTCCAACCGGATATTAGCGCCTCTCCACCCGGAACTTCGGATCAGTTGTTGGCTATATCTGAACTCCGCGTTGTCAACAAGAAATACGGGTACACAACCCGGTATCAGCTGGAGCCCAGTTAATCATTTTACAACGGAGCTTAAGAAAACTATCCTCAAAACTGGAATGATACATGGATGGAATGATGGGGTTAGTAAACCATCACACTGTTCTGAATTTTTGCATGATATACGAACTCATGCCATATTATGTGTCACGCACGGTATTTCATAGGTAGGAGAAAAACGAACAATATTTACTTACTATGAAGAGCAGACTATTATAACACGCGTACTTAATTTGTGATGCATGTCCCAAAATAAACTGGAACTAAATTGCATTAATGCCTATTATTGCATGGGCGTTGCCCTCTCATTCCGACACCGCCCAACTTCCAAGGCCGAAAATAGTTCAATTTAATTTGCAATTCATGGAATTACCGGCATTAAAGTAGATTCTTCCAGGGTACCCTATGCGGAAACTGCCCGATAAATTCCACGTGATGTGTCGTGAGCTGATAAAGACGTCTCCAGACAGTCCACTGGCATTTTGACCAATTTTACCAGAACAGCTCAAGGCTTGTTAAAGGCAATTTGTATTCATGTTGCAATGGACAAAGAGCAGTTATGCAAATACTCGCGAAACATGGGGCTTATGGGAGCTTGGTGGTATTTTCCACAGCTATAAAAGCAATTAGACTAACCTAAGATACAGTACGAAGCCATCTCAGCACTAACCTAAGATACAGTACGAAGCCATCTCAGCACTGGCAGTATGGACATTGTGTGGAGTCATGGCCATTACGACCGAACTTTGCATGAATGTAAAGCAATTGAGCGTATGTATTGACGCGATAGAAATCAGCAAGGCCTTCCTTGCGGTCGAGCATGCACATTGCACAGTGGTGAGCATTACCGTACTTTACCAATATGGGGCCGTTATGAACTCCATTGAATCAGGTCCAACCAAAATTAAATTACAATAGATGACACTTATGGCTATGTATCCACGCTCAGTTTTAAATTAAGAACATTTATGTAAAAAATGTTAATGATGTATAGATTGGTAGGACGGGGTAGATACAAAATGGACAGTTTATATTCGGATTTCAAACCGTTCGCGTCAAATGCTACTTTCTTCACAGCATTATAAACTTAATAGTGTCATTGAAGAAAAGAGTAATCAAGAGAAGCCGGAAAGCGAAAACGGTTACAAGTTCCGTCACAAATATCTGCAACGCACCCTTTTTCGAATATATGAGTTAACAACGAAGACAGCCGCACAGATATCACGGCTTCCACGGTAGACATCCCTTGACATCTGCACAGCCGTCTCTCCAACTCACCTCTTACGGCTCCAGTGAGGACAACCAGTCCCAGCAATCCCGCCAACAGCGCCGTACCCCTCACACGTTCCATGTCTTCTACTCAGAGTCCGACAAACTAATGCTAATTCCACGCTGCAGTTCCGTCAGCTCAGGTCACATGGTCTCAGCGATATGGTGAGATGATATGTTTGAGTCCGGAGCGGAGCGAGGCACCTCCCCCCACCACCGTGTCGCGGCCGGTACTGCTGCCGCCGCCGCGCCGTCGGCCGCCCGCCGACGTCCAGCGCCCCGGGGATCGAGCGGAGGCTGCTCTCCCGGCCACGTAGGGGGCAGCACAGGTCGGGCGGCAGCGGTCCGGAGGAGGGGGGGGGGGGGCTGACAGTCCTATGGCGACTGGTCCCGCCGTCCTGCGGAATGGTGCGGCCCGTGACTTTTATGCTGACCCTACCCTGGGGTCCTGGGGGCCGACCTGACCCCGGGTTCCTCTGGGCTGACTTTATCCAGGGGGTCCTTGGTCTGATATGATCCCAAGGTCCTCTGGGCCGACCTACTCCCGGAGCACCCGGCATGACATGCTCGGAGGTCCTCTGCTCTAACCAGACCCCGGAGTTCTTCGAGCTGACCCGATCCAGGGGTTCTCTAGCTAACCTGGCCAGAGTTCCTCTGGTCTGACCCGATGCAGGGGTTCTCTAGCTAACCTGGCCAGAGTTACTCTGGTCTGACCCGATCCAGAGGTTCTCTAGCTAACCTGGCCAGAGTCCTCTTGTCTGACCCGACCCAGGGGTTCTCTAGCTAACCTGGCCATAGTTCCTCTTGTCTGACCCGGTCCAGGGGTTCTCTAGCTAACCTGACCTCGGAATCCTCCGGGTTGATCTGACGTCGGGCCCTTTGATCTGACCTGGCCAGAGTTCCTCTGGTCTGACCTCACTGACGGATCCAGGGGGGGGGGGGGGGCAGGGGCAAAGCCCCCCCCCCATTCCACGCTCGACAGGGGCGGCAATATAAATTAGCCCCCCTCAAAATCTGCTGAAACTGGCGATGAAAAATGGGTACTGCCTGCGAAAAATAACTTCTTGCGCACGAAATATATTTGTTTTGCCTCGTTCTTGTTTCCTCTATTTGGTAGCATTTTGGTAGCAGTAGGGATAGGGAAAGTGGCGTGTATGACGCTATTTTGGAGTGATTCACAACCAACGTAAGTTATGATTTTAGGGTGTGTATCGAAATGCCCCAAGATTGATAAAGGTCAGAGCTTGTATTGGCCAGAGCTTGTATTGCACAGAGCCTGAAAGGGCCAGAGCTCGTATTGGTCAGAGGTTGAAAGGGCCAGAGCTCCCATTGGTCAGAGGTTGAAAGGGCCAGAGCTTGTATTGTCCAGAGGTTGAAAGGGCCAGAGCTTTATTGTCCAGAGGTTGAAAGGGTCAGAGCTCGAATTGGCCAGAGGTTGAAAGGGCCAGAACTTGTATTGGCCAGAGATTGAAAGGGTCAGAGCTCCAATTGGCCAGAGGTTGAAAGGGCCAGAGCTCGTATTGTCCAGAGCCTGAAAGGGCCAGAGCTTGTATTGTCCAGAGGTTGAAAGGGTCAGAGCTTGTATTGGCCAGAGGTTGAAAAGTCCAGAGCTTGTATTGGCCAGAGATTGAAAGGGCCAGAGCTCCAATTGGCCAGAGGTTGAAAGGGTCAGAGCTCGTATTGGCCAGAGGTTGAAAGGGCCAGCGCTTGTATTGTCCAGAGGTTGAAAGGGCCAGAGCTCGTATTGTCCAGAGGTTGAAAGGGCCAGCGCCCCAGTCGTGGTTGGTTAAGGAGGAGTCGGGAAGAATACCAGCGTGACCAATAGTCAGCGGCCACAAGACAGAGGGCGCGGAGCTTATGAACACAAACAACACAACAAACACTTGTGAAATATACCCAGCTCCCCATGGATCACGCTGCGAAGCAGCTGCTGTAGCTTCCCGTGTTCGCTGGATTGTTAATGTCGGCAGGCTGCCGCGTGACCCTGGCCCGGGTCGTCAGCTGGTTAGGGCGCCGCGGGACTTGGCTCCGCGCCAGCCGACCCAGCCGCGGCTCCGGCCCCGGCCGGCGACAGTGACCTCTCAAGGTCACGTCTGCCTCGCTTTGCAGCCGACACTGTAACCGATTAATTGTCTAACCTTTGAAGAGCTTCCGTCACTTTTCGCTGACCATGCGTCACTCCGCTCTTCTTCCCTTTATTACTCCCCGCTGCGGGTTCGCCCATATCGTCAGCACATTATTAAAGCCGGTCGCAGCGGCCAAAACACCACACATTCACTGTACGAGTTTTGCACCCGTTGCCGATTTTTAGCACGTATCGGAGACCATACTTCTTGCAACACAGATTCACGTTCACTCGCACTGACCTGCAGACGAGAACTGTCAATGGTAATTAACAACAACAAAAACGGCGGCCGTGACCTGGCACTGCCACGCGCGGAGTGCTGACCGGACGATCCAACTCTCTTCCCGACTCCTCAGCCAACCACGGCTGGGGCGCTGGCCCTTTCAACCTCTGGCCAATTCGAGCTCTGCCTCTTTCAACCTCTGGCCAATGCAAGCTCTGGACTTTTCGACCTCTGGCCAATACGAGCTCTGGCCCTTTCAAGCTCTGGCCAACACGAGCTCTGGCCCTTCCAACCTCTAGCCAATACGAGCTCTGGCCCTTTTAAACTCTGGCCAATACCAGCTCTGGCCAATACAAGCTCGTGACTTTTCAACCTCTGGCCACTACAAGCTCTGGCCTGTATGCATTCTCCCTGTCTGGGCATTTTTGGTCCAGTTGGCCTTTTCAACCTCTGGCCAATAGGATTTATGGGGCCTTATAAATTCAGGGCCTATATGAATATTGGCCAATATTCAGGGCCTATATGAACTCTGGCCTTTATGATTATTGGGGCGTTTTGAGTGTCCCCCTAATTGTACACGCAGCATTGCAGCCTTTGGTCTCCTGCTGTCTGCTGGGTGGCAGAGGAGCGCGTGAGGGAATCTCCTTGTATAGGTACCTTATATGTTTTGTGGAATACGACTTATAGTGTTAAGTAGGGTAATTAGGTTCAGTTAAAAACAAATCCCAATGTTCTTATTTTTGAAGCTGGGGCATTTCACGACAAATCGACAAAAGCAAAGTGCAAAATGACACCGTCATGTCACCGATTTTGACGAAAATTGGTATATGGGGTAACCTGGGGCGCTAGAGCGAGTTGTGCAGGTTGTATTACAATGCAAGCAGTGGTTTCGGAGATATTGCCTCGGGCATTTTTATAAGGTCACGATGCAGGTTAATCTTTGTCAGCTCATATGGTGGGGAATTTCTGAAGCAATATATATTTATTATGTCATTAGAATGGCAATGAGCTGTTTTATAACATGGTGATGTTGATTTTTCATTTGCGAAAATTTCTAAATTTAGTACGTTTTCGAAATTTTACGTTTGTGGATACCTTTTCTAAAATGTGTTTCTAATTTTTCGCTATGCTATTCTTACGTGTAAGGACGTGTCAATTAAGTGCATAAATAAAATTGAGGGACATTTGCCTCCAAATATCTCAATTTTTGTCATTTTACATGCTATTTTATATAAAAAATATGCTATTCGCTAATAACTTTTGACTGAATTAAACTAGAATGGTACAGTAAACGTCATTTTGCTGTTCTGATGAAGACGAGTTGAATGCTCTGCAGCATAATCTCTTTCTAACATCTGATGACCTTGACCTGAAATTTCAAAGTTAGTAATTTTGTGAAGTTTTGAATCTTTTTGGATACCCATGCCAAATGTATTTCCTATAATTTGACTTCATTATTGTTAAGTGTAAAGAAGTGTCGTTCAAACCGAAAAATACAATTGATGGTTATTTGTCTTCAAATATGCTCAATGTTGCCATTTGATATGTTCTTTTTGTGAAAGATGTTATTCCCGAATAACTTTTGACTGAATAAAGGTAAAAAGGTAAAATGAACACCCTTTTGTTGTCTTCGTCAAGACGCGTTGAATGATGTGCAGTATGACATCTTTCTAACATTTGGTGACATTCACCTAAGGTCAATGTCAAGGTTAGGTTTCCAATTGTGGCCTATGTGGCGATGTCATATATCTTAAAACTTGCCTTGTTGTGAGGAATTCGATTGTGCTTAAATAACGCCTGATCGTCAATGGCAACTTTTGAATTCATTTTAATTTGAATGTCGAATAGCAGCTTCATAACTTCCTTCTAGGTGTAAAGAAAGCCCGAAAATGTATCAGTTTGCTTTATAATCATCAACGATCGCGCAATTATTTTAATACCAATGAGTTCCTATCTACAAGACAAGTTCAAAGATATATAACATCGCCGTATAGGTCAAACTTGGAAAGGTGACCTTCCTTACGCCGTGACCTTGACCTTAGGTCAAGGTCATCAAATGTCAGAAAGAGGTCATGCTGCACAGCATTCAACGCGTCTTGATGATAACAACAAAATGACGTTTACCGTGCCTTTCTAGCTTTATGCAGTCAAAAGTTATTAGCGAATACCTTATTTTTATATAAAGTAGCATGTAAAAGGACAAAATTTGAGATATTTGGAGGCAAATATCCATCAATTTTATTTTTGCACTTAATTGACACGTCCTTACACGTAAGAATAGCATAGTAAAACAAAATAGAAACACGTTTGATAGTACGATAGTACAAACCAGTAAGGCGCCGTAGTTGGCGATGAACGAGCGAGCGCGAAGGCAATGTATGGGGAATTTCAATTCGATATGCAAGTAGTTTCTGAGATACAAAAAAGGGTGCGCACGTGCGCACGTACAGAGGAACCCACCTTTCACTCGTGGGAAAGTGGGGGCTGAGAGGTACCTAACCACACACCAAAATTTAACACAATCGACTCAGCCGTTCCAGAGATATATAATAGGGGTGTGCAGTTGCACGTGCGCACGTGCACACTGTGCACGTGCGCACGTGCAACGCCACCCCACCCCTGACTTGTGGAAAGGCGGCGACTGAGAGGTCCCTAACCATGCACCAAATTCGAACACAATCGGCTCAGCCGTTCCTGAGATACAGAATAGGGGTGTGCACGCACAATCGGCTCAGCCGTTCCTGAGATACAGAATAGGGGTGCACACGCACAATCGGCTCAGCTGTTCCTGAGATACAGAATAGGGGTGCGCACGCACAATCGGCTCAGCTGTTCCTGAGATACAGAATAGGGGTGTGCACGCACAATCGGCTCAGCTGTTCCTGAGATACAGAATAGGGGTGTGCACGCACAATCGGCTCAGCTGTTCCTGAGATACAGAATAGGGGTGTGCACGCACAATCGGCTCAGTTGTTCCTGATATACAGAATAGGGGTGTGCACGCACAATCGGCTCAGCTGTTCCTGAGATACAGAATAGGGGTGTGCACGCACAATCGGCTCAGCTGTTCCTGAGATACAGAATAGGGGTGTGCACGCACAATCGGCTCAGCTGTTCCTGAGATACAGAATAGGGGTGTGCACGCACAATCGGCTCAGCTGTTCCTGAGATACAGAATAGGGGTGTGCACGCACAATCGGCTCAGCTGTTCCTGAGATACAGAATAGGGGTGTGCACGCACAATCGGCTCAGCTGTTCCTGAGATACAGAATAGGGGCACGCATAGGCCTAACCACACTCCGAAAGTAGGTGGGGACGGAGGCACTTTTAAGTCGATTCTTTCCATGCAACGCCCGTAGGCGTAATGTTAACCGAAAATGTTACTGGGGACTGATCCCCAGTGACCCCAGTGGTGGTTACGCGTCTGTGTGCACGTGCGCACGTGCAGAGGCACCCCACCCCACCCCTGACTTGTGGGAAACTGGCGGATGAGAGGCCCCTAACCACACACCAAATTTGAACACAATCGGCTCAGCTGTTCCTGAGATATAGAATAGGGGTGTGCACGTGCGCACGCGCAGAGTCATCCCACCCCTGAGTTGTGTGAAAGTGGCGGCTGAGGGGTCCCTAAACACACACGAAATTTGCACATAATCTGCCCAGCCGTTACGGAGTTATTGCGAGAAAACACCTTTCAACACCCCTCACACGGCACACGCCACGCGCAGTGGTAGTAACCCACATGAGTCGGCACTGGTCTCAAACAGGGTAGGTTAGATGGGGCTGCTCAGCAAAGAAGTCCGCTTGTCAATCGGACGCACGGTTACATAGATATGAGCTTCTCAAAAGCGTCGCCACGGGTCGGGCCGGGCCGGGCCGGGCCGGGCCGCTCATAATCAGATTTTCTCCATACACCACGGAAGGACGAGCGCTCGCTCGTAATACTCGAGCTTTGCTGCGTGGTCGTATTCTGCATCACAAGGCGGGAAGGGTGTTGTAGTGAGCGTTACTTAGCAGTTAGCATGGCCAGGACTCAGGAGAAGTCACTTTGTGTTCATACGATAGTCAAAATAAATTTGCATTAGATACTCTTTTTATTTGAAAAGGTCTATTGTGGTCTGTGGATTCGAATACCAAAACAATGCGATCAACCCTGAACCCAAGTCCGCAAAAGGGGAAAAATGGGGTACCTTTTAGGTCATATGGAGGCCCCTGATGCTCAGGACCCGCAGGGCCCCCAGTGAAATTCCCCCCCCCCCCTATTGGGAGGCTGTATCCGCCAGTGTCTGACATGATCCCGGTTGCCTCGGGCTGACCTGACCTCGTGGTCTTCTACCCTGACCTGACCCCTCTTCAGGTTCGCGGGACCGTAGGCGATCCGACCACCAGGACAGCCGCGGGTCAGTCCCACGTCTGAACTCGATGTAGCCACCCAGTACCGCAATCCGTCAAATGGATACGGATCATTTCCTGGCTAATCGTAAATAAGGAGGCCTGTGGTCTCAAAAATAGACCCTGCCTGAAATATAGGTGACCGCTAACCATACAATCTACTCTATATTCGTCATATCGATAGACCTCCTGATCACAGCTCTGCTTCAGATCTGTTCGCACCACAAAGAGCGTTTTTTTGCCGACATCCCCAGACGGCGCCGCTCGGCCCGGGCGTGCCGAGGTCTCCGGCATCTTATAATGGCTCGCGGTCGGAGCGGATAAAAGCGTGGCCTGCACAACGTCAGCAAAATTCCGAAAATGCTGCGACGGCCGGTCCAGCTTACGCTATTCGGCTGCACTGAAAAGAATGCATGGCGTCAGCAAGGTTGGCGTAATGGTAATTTCATGTTTTCTTGGTGAATTTTACCGGATTATCAAATGCAAGCTGCTTCTTCGCTGGTATGCTGCATTGAGCCTCGTGCAACGGGCTTGTGTGTACAGAAAACCTTGAATTCCAGTGCGGTTGCCTGGTTGGCTATGCTCAACTCTCAACACGTGTATTGCAATGCACCATGTGCACTGCACAGTATGCAATGCTGCCTGCGATAAGTATTAACACCACGTTTGTCGACCGGTGCCGCGGCGAAAACGCTTCCAACTGTAAACCATCCCACGGCGTGCTCACGAGTACGGCCGCCATGAAAACCGCAGCCGGTGACGGGCCCGTGCAAAAACCCACCCGCGTGGCCAGCGTCCGGGCCAATTATGGCCCGGAGCGAACCGCGCCGAGTGGCAGTCGGCACCGGCAGCGGGCCACTCGGCGAAATTCCAGCCGCTGCCGCCGCCGCCGGAATCGGTACCCAGCCCGGTGGGAGGCCTGTCAAAATAAACAGCGCTCCAGGGTTTGCCGAAGTGAGGTCCCACAAGAAACAACTGCATGATATCATCGGCCGAATAGCTGCCTCTTTTTGCACCGTTCATTAGTTCGCGCACGTGAGTGGACTGAACGTCGGCCAAAGTCGGCGATCCGACTTTCGGGAAGTCGACGTCCGCGATTTCCGCTGAAAGCGGTTGCGGTTTTGTTCGGAACTGGAAACCGGACTGTTTCTTTGATGTTGGCTGCGGCAACCGCCGTCTACTCCCCAGGCGCGGCCTAAAGCAGCTCTGAAAACTTGCCGCCGCTTCCCGGGAAGCGTGCTCAGCACAGCAATGTGCTCTGCTGCATCCCCAGTCTTTATCTGTCGGCTTAACTGCCTCCAGTTCTGAAGCGGGGCGCACCCGAGGGAGTAGCAGGCGTGCATCAATATAGCATGTCCTGAGCGCCGGCAAACATCGCGCAGAGAAGTGGCTGCTCCCCGGGCGACACTGTCCGCCGAACACATACATTGACTGACTGATGGCTATGGATTAGTCGCGATCGGACGACGGGGGAGAGACGAGAGAGGGGGAACAAGGATGAAATATTGAGAGTGATATTATCAGAACAGGCATGCTAGCATATCCCGACTTCTGCACAAAAACGGAACCACAATCGGAAAGTATCTAGTTGAGCAGCTTGGTAGAGCATTTCCCATTGTAGGTTCGTCGTTGCTAATAGCTTCGATTTCTCATCCACGGTGAGTGATGGGTGTGACAAACGTATACTGCGGTGGACTAGTGCACTGGGACGTCCTTAAATTGTAAAACACTTATTTAGACGTCCCGTATCAGTCGAAAGGCACTGACTAAGTCGTCCTGCGGCAGTCGAAAGTCACTGACTAAGTCGTCCTGCGGCAGTCGAAAGTCACTGACTAAGTCGTCCTGCGGAGGTCGAAAGGCACGCGGTGACCGGACATTCACTGCCGATCGAGATTGAGATGTGCATTGATGAAGTGGCGGCGGCGGTGGCGGCGGTGGCGGCGGAGGAGGGGTTGGCTGGTTTTACGGCGTGTATGTGGAGGCCTCTCCGCAGGTGGGTCAGGTGTGACTCAGGCTCCCCTCATCACTCCCCCGGCCGCCGGACAGACCTCCCGGAGACGCGACTACTGCAGCCTCTAATGACCCCCTGGGGATCGCGGCGGGATCTAATGGCCGCCTCCGCCGCCCCGCTCAGCTCAGGTGGACCACGGGGAGGGATACGGAGCAGGCTTCAGGTGGACCACGGGGAGGCATTCGGTACGGAGCTGGATTCAGGTGAACTTGGGTGGACTCGGGGGAGGGATAGTGGGCGGAACGCGCAGCTTTATTCTGACATTACTGGACCTCTGCCTCAGTTGAACGCAGTGGTCCTCCCTCTCCCATCCCTCTCCTGAGTGCCACGGTTGACTCTACCTTTCCTGAGTGCCACGGTTGACCCTACCTCTCCTGAGTGCCACGGTTGACCCTACCTCTCCTGAGTGCCACGGTTGACTCTACCTCTCTTGAGCTCAACCGTGGCGCAATATCCAACTGCCGAGCTTACATTCTGACGCTTGACTGAATCTTTGCCACCCATTGGTAGAAGTCACGGTTCACGCAACAAACCCTGTTTTGCTCACAAAAACTGTTTTGCTTAAACAAGAAATTCGGACATTTGTCCGACTGAAAAAAAACATTTTGCCGTGATATTTGTTAGGGCCCGTCACGATTCTGTGTATCTTCTTGGATCGGCGATCCGTCTCTGGTGCCAAATCGCATGTCTGCCTCTGTCCGTAATTGCTGTTACACGGGTGCTCCAGGTTGCCCCACTTCTCATGGCCAGACACCTGGGGTTCAGCTTATAACTGCCGTGATAAATTACCGTCAAACATCAGTCAGCCTCAACATCCGTGCATGCATGCGGCGGCTTATCGCATACCGCAGAGGCTCTGATATCTAATCCGACTGCTCCTACATGTTTGCATGCACACCGGCACTCATCGGTTCCCACCCATGCCAGCAGCAGCCGTGAATACCTATCGGTTCTCCGTCATGGAGAGGAGTGCCGGCGGTGTAATGATCGCGGTATCCCAGCATTTCTCAGCAGAACGTGGAAATGCATTATGCAACCATTGCGGAGCCTGTGATACTTGATATCCCGGTCAGGTCGGAGGCTTGTCCACTATTCAGCATGCCTATCCCTCCACTGGATTCTCATTCCGGGAGGGTGGAGGACGTGGCGCCTGCGTACCGGGAGGGTCATTCATATACGTGTCCCCGGTACCCTACGCGATGTCACCCGACACGGTAAGATATCCGTCGGTAATATGTCTCCGAGAGCCGGTACATCTGTGAGAGACAACCTCCTACGACACACCTGATGCAAATGCGATGACAAAACCTCCAGATCGGCCTCAAACTGATGACGGCTCAGTCATCAAGCTGTCGATCAGCGCTCAAATGTGCCGACCGCTTTGTCTTGCAGAGTGAAGAATGGAGACATTTATGACGTCTGTCAACGCGCAGCAATCTCCGACCCGGTACATCGGCCGAGAAGCCTTATCCAGCCGAGATTATAAGATTTCCCGTTGTCAGACAAACCGCTGACAAGATGTGACGATACAAGCTCACGTGCGGCTGCCGCGGCCATCTGCTCACTGAAGAAGAGGCGTGCTTGGATTCCTGCGCTGAGCTGTCGAGCTCTGTCCTGCAGTTGACTGCCTGTCTGGCCTTGTCCTCAGCGCAGAATAGAGCCGTTCTCGGAGGCCGACCGCGTGTCCGGCCGGCCGCCGTCTGCCAGGGGACACTTAATAGCTTTACTGTCGGTGGAGGGTCGCCCACTCCGGTGGCGCTGCGGTGGGACAAAGACTCCCTTTACTGCACCGTCGGCCGGACCCAGGCTGTCCCAATCAACCCCCCGTTCCTCCGACCCGGCCGACCGCGCGTCAGCTGTAAAACGCGACGGGCGACGCGACATGCGGCGTTTACGACGCAGAGGACTGCGCCGCGCCGCCGCCGCCGCGCGCGACCGGCGGGTCCTCTGCCGCGCTGTCCCGCCGACTGATATATGTGGGACAATCTGACGAAGCGTCGGTTTATGGCCGAGTTCCACGGCAGACAGACTGCGCCGCTCGCCATCCGACAGCATCGTTAACAGATCGTCTCGCCGCCGACGGAAATTTGCCGTCGCTTCATTCGCTCGTTCGTGGGAGGAGCCGGCGATGACGCGGCCGCGTTACCGCGCTGCGATGACGCCGCGGTGGTGCAGCATCAGCCGTCGTGTCGGTGGCGGCGTTAGCGCCGCAGTAAACGTAGCCACGTCACAACATTGAGCCCTGCAGCGGGCGGTAAAGCTGCAGAGTGTCGCTCCGCCCACGGACCCTCATGGCTCACGGGCGGCCGGCGATTCCAATCTAGCAATCTGCCGAGGCTGCCGCGCCTCCGGCAGCGGCGGTTAGGGCTGATGACGAAGTGATGTTGGACTGGAGCGAACCGCCCAGGCGCCGCTGGTGGCGCCTCTGGTGGCGTGGTGCGACAACGCAGCGTCAGGGGCCAGCAAACGCCGAGATCATAGGAATCGCAGCGTCAGGGGCCAGCAAACGCCGATCATAGGAATCATCCGAAATTCAGGGGCCAGCAAACGCCGAGATCATAGGAATCATCCGAAATTCAGGGGCCAGCAAACGCCGATCATAGGAATCATCCGAAATTCAGGGGCCAGCAAACGCCGATCATAGGAATCATCCGAAATTCAGGGGCCAGCAAACGCCGATCATAGGAATCATCCGAAATTCAGGGGCCAGCAAACGCCGATCATAGGAATCATCCGAAATTCAGGGGCCAGCAAACGCCAATCATAGGAATCATCCGAAATTCAGGGGCCAGCCAACGCCGATCATAGGAATCATCCGAAATTCAGGGGCCAGCAAACGCCGATCATAGGAATCATCCGAAATTCAGGGGCCAGCAAACGCCGATCATAGGAATCATCCGAAATTCAGGGGCCAGCAAACGCCGATCATAGGAATCATCCGAAATTCAGGGGCCAGCAAACGCCGATCATAGGAATCATCCGAAATTCAGGGGCCAGCAAACGCCGATCATAGGAATCATCCGAAATTCAGGGGCCAGCAAACGCCGATCATAGGAATCATCCGAAATTCAGGGGCCAGCAAACGCCGATCATAGGAATCATCCGAAATTCAGGGGCCAGCAAACGCCGATCATAGGAATCATCCGAAATTCAGGGGCCAGCAAACGCCGATCATAGGAATCATCCGAAATTCAGGGGCCAGCAAACGCCGATCATAGGAATCATCCGAAATTTACAGTTCAGGGGCCAGCAAACGCCGATCATAGGAATCATCCGAAATTTACAGTTCAGGGGCCAGCAAACGCCGATCATAGGAATCATCCGAAATTTACAGTTCAGGGGCCAGCAAACGCCGATCATAGGAATCATCCGAAATTTACAGTTCAGGGGCCAGCAAACGCCGATCATGGGAATCATCCGAAATTTACAGTTCAGGGGCCAGCAAACGCCGATCATAGGAATTATCCGAAATTTACAGTTTTGGATTTTCTCTGCAATGCATGGCGATCCATTCCATGAGGACAAATGTTTCATTGCACATTCATGCAACTTTGTTTTCAAATATTGCTAAAGCTTCGAGAAAATACTCAAGTGCACTTTGCTAACATCTTTTGTTGATGAAATATGATTAGCAATTACATTTCTTCATTTAAAGTTTGTCTTGTAAAAAACTTAAGCCAATAAATTTCATTTTATTCGAAGGTATTTTTGCAATATCGTTGATTGTAACCCATAGACGTGACTATCAATCATTTCATTTTCAAAGGTTAAAATAAAGTACACTTCAATCAAACCATAAATGAATCCGTAATCGATGCAATTTCTCACTTATGACAAATGGTCTGGCCTAAACAAGTTCAAACTTTGCATCGGCTAAACTCTGTCTTTTCTCTCCGGTGGTAACCAGATGCAGCTCATTCTGCTGGGAACTGCGAATACTGCTCGGCAGCTGCATGCTACACGACCGACAAAGTAGCACAAGTCTGTGTCGCCTCCATAGGTCTGCGTCTGAACTGTCTGGCGTCTGGACTGTATGCAGGGGCGTCGCCACCGGGGGGATGGCTGCCCCCCCCCCCCCCCCCCCAGGACCACTCCGGCCGGAGTCCGTCGCCCCCCCCCCCCCGGGATTCGCTAATTTTAACATTGCCCCTATTGGGCTGGCCCCTCAAACCCCTGGCTGCCCCCCCCCCCCCCCACACACACACACTCAAAATTGTGTGGCGACGCCACTGACCGTATGCCGTTTGAACCGTCTCCAGTTTGCAGCATCTGCTGTCTCAACTGGGTGTTCTCCGAACTATCTGAGCTGTCTGCCGTCTCCAGTGTGTCCCGTCTGCAGTATGTGCGGCGGGCGGCGGCCCCATACCCCGTCATTACGCCGTCTGCCTGCGGCCGTGACCGGCGGTCAGCCAGCGAGGCCGCTCCACACACGAACAGGGGCCGATTTACAGCTGATGTCGGCCGGAGGACGGGAGGAGCCCACTGTAAACCTGTCCTGGGGAGCGGCGGCCGCGCGCGCGCGCCGCCACACCCGCCGGCTGATGGCTTCATTTCCCTCCGAGACCGCCGCCGCCGCCGCCCGCCGCCAGCCATTGTACCGGCGGCGTTTGATTCATCGTGGAAACCATCTCTGGATTCCATCGCCGTGATATCGCCATCGCTGCCGTTTGGTGGGAGTGTGGCGTAATTGTACACCTGAGGAGGGTGCGATGCGACGCGATACCAGCAGCTATCCAGGAGGGATAGCTGCTAGCTATCCAGCAGCTATCAGTCACCATCGCAGGAGGGAGGGGCCGTGAAGACACAGCACGAGCGGCAGACGCAGCAATTTGGAGCGTTCTGTGTGCTGCGCTGTGCAATTTGCATGCCTCTCCCGCACGCCGTTAGGGGAGAGGTGGAGCAGCTTTGCCAACTTATTATGTCAGCTATTTAGTGGAGAGATACATGATAAGGGACGGGCTGAGCACGAAATTATGCCGCGTAACATTCACCAGACATGTATGCACGTAACGCAGCGCACACTAGCTGTCAGTAGAACAAAGCCGTGAACCGTACTCTCCTAAATCGGTGCAGTAGACGGTGCAGTATCTAGGTTAGAGAACGATCGATGTGTCTGCGCTTGCGAACTGAAACAGCCTCTCGTATAATACCACTAAACGTCATAGCATCCTACCAGGTGCCGCACCCTGGGTGTCTAGCTGAAAGGCGAGGACGGGGCAGCCGGGTGGATACACCCGTTTCCATAGCGATATTGACCACACGACGTCTCGATTCCTGTTCTGTTCTGTTCTGTTCTGTCGTATATGTTTCCACGGGCGTGAGAACTACTTTGAAGTTGGGAGGGGCGAACTTTTTGGCAATACTACGACACAAATTCAGACTGAAGAGAAGCAACGTATGGCGCTCTTTTCCATACCAAATGCTGCTTTGCCAATAGTATGTCATATATTTAAAGGGAAATAATGACTTTTTCCCACAAAAAAAAAATGTAGTTGACACTTGAAATCGACAGACGAGGCCAAAATATGATGTAAATTCATCGCATTTTGCATATAAACAATTCCTTCCGAGAGATATTTCAAGTTAATCTTGATAAGCGTTCCACACTTTTAACGACCGGTTCTTGCCAAGTGCTTTTCGGTTTCCATCAAATTCCCGGCTTTTCCCGTATTTCTTTTTTACGCAATGGTGTGGAAAATATATGTTCGTTCTGCTTGTTATGATTATGTACCCGCCCATCCTTTACAATCAACAACCATTGAAGAAAAAACAAACTGGCAATTAAATCGGAAGCTCATCGATGCACGTCGACGGCGACCTATTTAGTGTCGGCGATTTGTTTCGAAGTGCCCATTCAACAACGTTGAACAGATTGATACGAAAGCGCCAGATGTGTCGCTTTCCAACAGTGGAGGAAAAATACCGATCATTAATTTTCCCAAGCTTCCAACTTTGAATTAGGGAATAATTGTGTTTAATTCTTAAATTTAGATCACATCATTGTAATACCATAACGGTAGCCAAAGAAATTGTTGCTAACAAAATCAAATGGTCATTATTTCCCTTTAAGAACATGGGTATCAATGCACTGGCGGATCCAGCCGTCGTTTTTTTGTTGGGGGGTATTTTTTTAGGCAAAAAGGTACCCCCATTTTTTCTCCGCCGATTTGGGCCGGTCACCTTATTTTGGTATTCGAGCTTCAGAAATTCATTTTTCAAATTCACAAAAATTCCTTTTTTTCTCTCATTTTTTTGTTTGTTCAAAAACCTAAAATTTCGAAAATCCGAGATATCCAATTTTAAGAAAATTTAATTTCCTTTCTTTTAACGTTTTCTTTATTTGCAATTTGTTTCAAAACCCTATTTTCTACGATTTTCCAAACATTTATCGTTTTTTCACCAAACATGACATTACATGACGTCATTAAAACGTCATTATCTCCGACAATACTACATCAATTTCATTGAGAGTTATTGAGAAAACTTAGACTTGATGCAGCATAAGGTACTGAAAGTTTCACGTTTATATCTATCATAGTTTTTAGGTTATTGAGAAAATTCGGGAGAGGGCAGATACTTCTGATAAGGTTTTAGCTATAAGTACCTATTTCACCTAGGTACCTACCTATAGTTTGTTTTATTTTGATTGCACAATTGCCATTTAGTTGCTGGCACTAGGTCCAAAAAATAAATTAATTGACGCGTAAATTTTTTGTATGCAAGGAGGGCGGAGGCACTGTACATACTTAAAGGGATATTGCCACCTCGCAGGCCAATATGGAGTTTTTGGTGTGTGTCGGTAGATTAAGCGTGTCCGATTTCCAGACTGATTAATGATTCGACTCTGATTGAATCGATTGGAGTCATTCAATCAAAATCCCTTGAATCAAAGAAGAATCGATTCACCACCGGATTTGTTTATTCATGCATCATGATTGAATAAAAACCCGCATAGAAACAAGGCTGATTTAATATATATAAAAACTGTGCGATGCTATTTCAATGCTGAGTCAAACGTGATTTGATCAAAACAAATGTTTTGATTCTGTGAATCGGAAAGAATCATTTCTCAAAATGGATACCCATGAATCAAACGGCAAATGAATCATTCATGTTCCAAAATGAATCGTGATTTAATCCTTCCAAAAAAGGTGAATCCATAACCAGTCTGCCAATTTCACCTGCAAAATTTGGTTCCCGAAACTCCCCCCATTAAATCAAAACATATACATTTGCACCACTCATGATTGGCACACATTCGTAAAATTGGAGTCGCCTCATCATTATTTAGAATCACTTTTTTGCGGACTATGATTTGCTTTTGAATATTGCAAACTCAACATCACCATTCCGTCAGTGCACTTTAAAGTTAAAATGCGTATACAGTTAATTATATTTTCAACAACCATAGCCTCTTCCATAATAAAACATGAATAAAACAGCAAGAATGGCTATGGCTCGACTTTCGGGCCGCAGGAGATTTGTGACCAATACCTTATAACACAGATAGACTTTTCAAGGTCAAATCTCGGCGAATTTGGACGCTTCGGCTTTGGGCGGGCGCCAATTTCACAGCCAAACTGGATGAGAGCGGCCATCATGAATCTAGTACTGAGCACAGCTGGGACCAACGTTTTGGAGTCAGAAATAAATAAGAAATAAATTGCCGATACCCTGCTTTAGGTGCTGCAGGAGCAAGTTTGAGCTTGAGCATACATTGATCCCCACCATTCATTTAAGTTGCTTTTTAGAAATCCTCCGGAGGTGGCAATATCCCTTTAAAGGGAATGTTTCACCTTTCCGAAAGTTGTCAAATATACACTGGTTGTAGTCGAAAATATGAAGTAAGTGCTGCTGAAAACGATGGTGATATTTTTTCTCTCTCGAAAAGTCACTAAACTTTATACAAATTAAGGTTTTACATTTGGGATGATGACGTCATTATTGAGCTATAGACCGCCGCTGATTGGTTGACAAAGTGGGATTGGCTGGCAAAGTGGCTGTCAGCCAATCAGCGGCGGCACTAGCCTAGGCCCCATTTTCGAAATGGGAAATTAAATTGCTTAAAAACGGCTAGGTTTGAAGGAAAATGCCCTTGGTGTTTTCGACATTTCAATAACGGCCAAAGATAATGGCTATCTCAGTTCAAAACCAATACAAAGGTGAAACATTCCCCATTTAAGGATAACAAAAATGGACACAATTATTGACAACATTTCACTAAAAACACCTAGTTCCCATGGAAAAGGCCAGTCTCCAAAAATAATCACACCATCTGATGCACAACTGTTTGCTCCATCCACCTCGGTCACAACTCAAACTGTTTACGTAAGTTTTTTTTTCGGGAAAGATTGAGACGCCATCACGTGGCGACAAATTACATCAAATATGTTTCGGTCATTTTCTTAGGATAACCTTTTTAAATTTTCAAGTTTATATTTTGTAAGTAAATATAATTAATTTTGTAATGTAATTACATAAATTATTATGAAAAGTATATTTTGTTAACAAAATTATTCATCCATGCTGTTACTGCATCAATATTTTGATGCAGTGATTTTAATTTGAGTAAAAAAAAATGGATTCGGGTGAGCCAAGGGATAAAACAAAATGGTGCACTTATAAAGCAATATTGTATAAATTTCCAAGATAATTATTAAACATCTAGGTGGCTGGAACTGTATTGCCACAATGCACAATGTACATATTCATGTATATTGTGCATTGTGTCACAAAAAGTCGGAGAAGCGGTATTAGAGCTTTCACCGTGCCTGAATCAAAAACCGGCGGGCTTCACTGACTCCCGAACCTAAGGTAACTGGTGAGGTGATGTGCCGGGCTCGCACCAAGTTGACCATAGCAAAATCATGCATTTAGCATACATTTGGTGCGAGTACCATACTTGGCTTCAACAGAGTTATGCTATGCCGTGTGTTTACGGTGTTATGGTCAATGTTGCAGGTACATTTGTATTAATTTATCGTTATACGGTCGTACTCAACCAAGTGAGCTGGCAAACCAATGCATTTAGAAAACACGCATTTTTCAGAGAAAAAGGTTTATCTACTTATATAATAAGTTAGTTATTTAGTTAGTTATTTTGTTTGCTAGTTAACTGTTGCCGAATTAAGGTCCATTAACACGCGCACTGCCGGGTGTTCGCGCCAACCACCAACTGCCGGGGTTGATTTCCAGCCCCTAAGATCTAAAAAAACACGCAACATATCGACAAGCAGAAAACGATGGTAGATAGCTCGAGACAAGCTCTATCGAAAGTACTTAGGTGATTTTTAGATCAGGTAAATATTGAGGTCACCAGAGACCACCAAAGGTCAAATTCTGGCTATATGTATGAGTGTCCTTGATAAAACCGTCTATATCTCGATAACTAAAAGAGCTCTGGCAACGCGCAAAAAAAAACGTTCGAAAGATAATTTATTGTTTTGCTATCACTAAGGCTCCATCAGAATTTACATAAGGTCAATAGTTGGGTCAGCAGAAGCCATCTAATAATTGCCGAATAGTTTTTAAGCAATAACTTTTGACATATGCACGATCAAGTAACACAGATTACACCATTGTGTTTCTCTCGTCGCGACGCATGGAATGATATATTGGGTAACCTAGTTAGGCCATATACAAAAATTCGCCTGACCGGAGGTCAGGGTCAACTCTTACATCAAGTGATTCGTCTCGAAAAGCCGAATACAATGGCGAAACCTCCATTGATCTACCTTGATTTGGTAAAGAGTTATTGAAGAAAACCCATACGTGACCGGGGGGTCACCCGAGTTGACCTCGTAAATGTCAAAGAACAGAAATATTACGTAGGGCTTTGCATTTGGCACAAGAGTGGTGTATCTGGCATTTTTTCCCTCAAATTTAGCCAATTCCTATAGATGTATACGTGTTTTAATTTTCCCCCTGGACTTATAATGGAGAGGTTACGAAATCGACCTGACCTTAGGTCACCGATGTAAACAAAATAGAGAAACACGAATTGTAGGGACTTATCACCTGATGACATCCTGTGAGTTTCAAACCGTCTAGTCAATCACTTTGGCTGTGACACGACCGCAAACATTTTGAAGGTGGGTTCACTTGACTTGACCTGGTGACCTGACCTGAGATGACCCGAGGTCAACAATTTCACACCGTGTGGGTAATTTATGTCCAAACAGCTGTGCCAAATGTCGCGGCGCTGCGCGCCGCCGTTGAAACTCCGGTGACAATGCCCTTGTTCTTATACGGAGTCGAGTGATCGTGTAAAAATATTTGGGGGTGGGCGTCGCCCCCCCCCCCCCCCCCCCCCCCAGATCCAAAGTTTTTGTTTTGGGGGGCGAGTTACCCCCACTGCCCCCACGGTTCCCACGTCCCTGTATGTTTCAATTCACGTCTTGCCGTGCAGGACGCAGGTAGACGATCCTGTGGCGATGGCCAGCCGCGGAATAAACGGATCGTGGTGCCTTGGTGGTTATGAATAAGTTATGAGAGCAAAACAACTTGAAAACTTATCCCGGTGAATGTTTATCTATCTCAGTCTCGAGAAACCTCAACGGAGTGCCTGAGATGAGCAATTTCAACCAACGAGCGGGGACAAGACTGGAAAGGCCCACCTATTGCCGAAAACAAGTGCTCTCGGTATCTCACAAGCTTAGCTGGAGTATCAATTTCCATTGGTTATTTGCGCGAATTGTCGGCGGGTTTTGTTCTCCGACGATGACCGTGGCCAGTACAGCAGTATTAGTCGTTAGCCAGGTAGCCAGGTAGCCCGGTAAGACTGGGCCCGGTCACTGCAGCCATTACCGTACCAGCGCTGAGCTGGGTGCGCCATTATCGAGTCGCTCTGACCTGTGCCCGCGCCATTATCGTGCCGCTCTGACCTGTGCTGCGCCATTATCGGGTAATCACGACGGCGATGTGTCCTGTTTCAGCGGGTCAGGTATAATGGGCGCCGGCGCACCTGTCCCGTGTCGTGCCGGGAGCCGAGGAGGAGGCGCCGGCGATGGAGTCGGAGGCGGGCGGGAGACAGGAATAGCGTGGTGCCGAGAAGGTGTTACGGCTAATTGGCTTGTTGGCGCCATTTGTCTTTCCCTTTGTGTCCCCACGTCAGGCGTGTCGCCCGTAGTCGACACTGCAGTGAGGAGTCGGTCAGGGCACATGCGCACCCGGGGACCATTGGCGTCGCGACTCGGGACAAGAATGGCACTGGCGTTTGACGGACCTCTCGACATTCCTCCCCTCCTTCGCTGCATGCCGACCCCAGACGGTAACCATCAGACACCGCCGGCCTTCCCCGCCCCCTTCTGAAGCCGTGAGCCGTGTTTTGACAGTGAAACATGGGTTCAGAGCGGCCTGTGTAAGCCCTGGCTTAGCTCTGTCGACGGTCACCCCAATCCGGCCGGGGATCCTCCTCCCTGCCATTGTCGGCCCTCACGGCGGCCGGGCGTTCGATCTGGGGTGGAGTGGTCCAGGGATACGATTCACAGTTCACACGGACATAGACCTGGAGCGATAAAAACAGCCGCTGCTCTCCTGCGCCGAGGTAAATCGAGCGCGCCATTTAAGCCGCAGGTAGCGCCGCGCGTCTGAATGGTCTCCGCGCCGGGACACGGCCAGCTTTGTGTCTGCTCGGCGGCGGCGGACGGCGGCGGACGGCGGGACCGTGACGCGGCGGAGTACAATGAGACGCCCTCACTGGTGAGCCAAGCTGGCCGAAAACACCACTGCTGGCCGCGATCACCACGACCACCGCTGCCGCTGCGGCCGCCGCCACCACCTCCGCCTCCGCCGTGCCGCTGCCGCCGAGAGCGGGGACAGGTGAGAGAGTGTGTCACGCAAAAACGCCGCCTCAATGCCGCCCCCTTCACACGTTGTGTCGCCGCGCGGCGGAGGTGGCGGCCGTTGCCGCAATCGATCGGCTCTTTCTGCGGCGATTGTGCCGTGTGCGGCGCCATGTGTGCGGCCGGCTCTCGCCGCTTTGTCGAGGCGGCTGTTTGGGCCGACGAAACGGCCGCCGTTCCTGCATTCCACGCGACGCTATCTCCTCCTCTCGCGGGCCGATCGACACCCGACCCAATGGCCCAACGAGGGTCAACAGCGGGTTAACAATCGCCGCCGAGAATCGCCCGGTCGTCCAATGGTCGGTCGCAGTCAACAGTAGACTGAACATCAGTGGAAACCGCCCGGCTGAATGGCGCGGTCGGTCGGCGGCGGGTTAACATTCACCGCGGTGAAGGACTCCTGGACACAGTCACAAATCGCATGCCTGTCCGGTTTTCACAGACCGGACAGACACGGTCTGTGAATTCGTGACAGAGGACTCGGGTCAGTCCACCTGGTCGTCAGGAGCGCAAGGACACGGGACCACCGCCGCCGCCGCCGCCGCCGCCGCCGCTGCTGCTGCTGCCCGCTGCTGCTGCCGTCGTCGCCGCCGCCGCTGCTGCCTGCTGCTGCTGCTGCCGCCGCCGCCGCTGCTGCTGCCCGCTGCTGCTGCCGTCGTCGCCGGCTGTCTTCGTCAAGAAGCCGACAGTCCGTGCCGTCACCCATCCAAGTAGCCAGCGTCAATTAGCCGCTCCCGGCACCTCGAGTGTGCCTGTTTGTTGACCGACCCTCGGGCTAACTGGCCGACCGACCCTCCCCGGCCGACCGTCGGGCTAACTGGCCGCGTTAGCTAGCGGACGCCGCTGCTGCTCTGCCTCCCCATGGCAGCGACACGCGCGCAAATGGACGCATCGTAAACAGAGGCGCGCCGGCCCGCAGTGCGAGGCGCACGTGCGTGGCGGCTCCGGTGAGGGTGGGACAGAGGGTGGGACAAGGGTGGGACAAAGAGGGTGGGACACGTCAGTGGGTGTATTGTGTCTGAAGGGGTCCGATGGATTCGGTGGGGTTCGATGGAGGCAAGCGGGGTCCAACCGGGTGCAACGGGCTATTAATTCCTAAGATAAGATAATAATCTAACTGAAGGACTAATTGCTTCCGTAAGGAATGTTAATGAAGCGTACAATCTATGCTAGCTGACAATCTTCGTACCTCAGACGCTCTTCATCAGTGTATCCAACATAGAGTCGCCGAGATACCGGCTTCGTGGAATTTTCGCCATTGATCGTTCGCCTCTCCCTCGGCTGTGCAGATGACACTCCGAAGCTGTGGTGGGCGCGGCATTTAATGTCCGATTGGACACGGTTGTGATTGCTCAATTTGCTCTGCCCGCCCTGACCGAGGGTGAAGAACGCTGAGATAATTGCGTCATCAGTGTGGATTGACACAATATCCCTGCAGCCCCGGTCTGTTGTATCTTTTTTCTGATTTTGGGTTCCTCGGAGATTTCCAACGGCAATCGAGCCTCTGTCACGTATTGTTTTGCAGTGAACCAGGAAGAGCTTTGGCGAAGGCGGCTGCTGAGCTGTCTTGCGAAGCTTCACTTCCCGCGTCCGTCGGTCCTATTTGTTTTTGTAATTTGCCATCATTGTTTAATTTATGCGACTTATCTCGTGTCGTTTAATTTTAAAACCTTTTTGTCCTCCATCAAGTGGCTTGAGTAGGATAATTTGTTTTATTTTCCCTGTCTTCTTTCACTCATTCCCAAGTTTTCCCCATTAAAGAAACCTGCACGTCCAAACTTCAAACAAACGTCCAAAGTTCGCAAATAAAGCAGAATGTATGCCTCAACTTCCTCAGCCATCATTCCAAGAAACAGACGGGAAGGTATAGGCGTTATAAACTCCACTGATTGGCAACAACTAACTTTTGTTTCCATCTAAACAGAAAGAAATCCTAACCAATCTCCTCTCTAGCACCAAACGGATTTCGCCGGCGTTTCATTCGTGGCATTTCAACTCGATCCCTCTGCCCACAATGGCCACAGCCGGGCTCGTTCCGTCCCCAGAAGTAATGCCCTCCATCTAACAACGATCGACGACGGTGCTTAGCCGGCCGCACCCAGCCGGAAAATTTCTATAGCCCCAGGCGTCGGTCTAATCTGGAAATTGAACGGCGATAAGAGGTCGTGGCGGGCGATAAGACGGCGGGGTGCGAGTCGGACTGTCGCCTGGCGCGCTGCGCCGGGATGGGTGGCGGACCAGGCGCCTCGCTGCTGCCGCTGCCCCAGCTGCCGCCGAGGCTGCTGCCGGGAGGCCAGCAGCGCAGCTGGGGGGAGTGGGGGACGGGGTTCAGACAGGACCTGTCTGTAGACGGGGTTCAGACAGGACCTGTCTGTAGACGGGGTTCAGACAGGACCTGTCTGTAGACGGGGTTCAGACAGGACCTGTCTGTAGGCGGGGTTCACACAGGACCTGTCTGTAGGCGGGGTTCACACAGGACCTGTCTGTAGACGGGGTTCAGACAGGACCTGTCTGTAGGCGGGGTTCACACAGGACCTGTCTGTAGACGGGGTTCACACAGGACCTGTCTGTAGGCGGGGTTCAGACAGGGCCTGTCTGTAGACGGGGTTCACACAGGACCTGTCTGTAGACGGGGTTCAGACAGGACCTGTCTGTAGGCGGGGTTCAGACAGGGCCTGTCTGTAGACGGGGTTCAGACAGGACCTGTCTGTAGACGGGGTTCACACAGGACCTGTCTGTAGACGGGGTTCAGACAGGACCTGTCTGTAGACGGGGTTCAGACAGGACCTGTCTGTAGACGGGGTTCAGACAGGACCTGTCTGTAGACGGGGTTCACACAGGACCTGTCTGTAGGCGGGGTTCAGACAGGGCCTGTCTGTAGACGGGGTTCAGACAGGACCTGTCTGTAGACGGGGTTCAGACAGGACCTGTCTGTAGACGGGGTTCACACAGGACCTGTCTGTAGACGAGGTTCACACAGGACCTGTCTGTAGACGGGGTTCAGACAGGACCTGTCTGTAGACGGCCAGTAGAGATCGCCAGTCTGCCGTCTGACAGTGGGAGAATGGTCAGCTCAGAACGTCCGCACACACGCAACTGCTTCATCTGCATTCTGACACGCACCCATCGGTCAAACCGACCCGCTGCGAGCTGAACTTGTATCGTGGAAAGCTTACGTCGCCGGTCAGTTGTTTTCAGCAGGGCGAGGATGTTTTCGCTTGCTGAGGTGAATATAAATGAGAACTCTTGACAGGACAGAACAGAAGACAGCCGACACTTGAGCATGCCTGGAGCATTTTATATTATATAAATTCCAATAAAGGGAGGTATCTATCTATCCATTTCAGAAATTGGCGGCCCTCAGCTTCAATAAAGGCGGTGCAACATGAACCAGCCGTCAAATTATCAGACGAAAATCAAGCTGTAAAATATTAGAAACAGGGGCGTAGCCACCAGCCCTCCCCCCCCCCCCCTAGGATCGCTCCGGCCGCAGTCCGGCCCCAAATTCGCAGGATTTTAACATTAGCCCTATGAGGCTGCCCCCACACCCGGAGCTCCCCCCCCCAAAAAAAAATGGCTGCCCCCACTAACATTTATGTGGCGACGCCACTGATCATAAATATGATGGAATTTGCGTTACAGACAATGTACACTTGAAGGAAACAGCTATAGCCCATTAAACTTACAAAATGTGAAGGTATTTCGACTGGGACCCTTGGTGCACTCCCCCGCCCCCATTGGCACTGCACGTGCTAAATTGTCGACTTCCGGCCGGGACGCTGCCCTGGAATTTCTGGAGTACCTGCCCGCGTGTCCAGTGTTTACCCTGTCCTGTGTGCTCTGTGTCCTGTGTACGGACACACCAGAGGGGCTCAGGCGCGCACGTGTAACCCCATCCTCCACGCCGGACCTCATACAGGCTGTCAACACGGCCCGGCATCCGACAATGTTTGCCAGGGTAAAATTCCGTGACGTAGCGGCGAATTGTTCCGTGTAGCGACATGTTGGCGCCGGTTCGGGTGAGACGCGGGGTATACTCACAGTTCCGCCTTGCTCTGCTGCTCTGTGTCACTCTGGTGTAGACCACCCCGGTGGCCACACCACTTGACCCCGTGCGTGGATGGCTTGGATCGCGTATAACCCGCGCGGCGCTGGGGTCTCCATCCGAACGTGCGGCGCTGGGGGGGGTAAATTTTACACCCCCCCCCCCTCGTATCTTCCGAACCAATAACCGCAGCGAGATGCGCAAGGCGGGGATCGAAAGCTCTCAGTGAGAAGAATCTAACGCATGCCCGAAAATATTAACATAAGGTCACATGTCAGGTCACGGTCAGGTCAAGTGTCAAAATGTAAGTATTTGGGTTTTTGGGCTATACTTTCCATCCAAAGCCTTGTATTGCAACTATTATCTCACAAAGTGCTCCCAAATGTATAATTCATCTCCCGCATAAGTAAAAGTGAAATTTTAAGCAAAGGTCAAGGTCAAGGTCAGGTCACAAAAGGTCACAGGTCTACGAAAGCCATGCGACACATGTTGTATGGGTTATTTGACACGTATAATTCGATAGAAGCAGCCATTTTCACAGCTTGACACCATATAATCGCCCTCAGGTCAAGGTCAGGTCACAATAAGGTCAACATTTAAAATTGATTAATCTAAATAAACATTGCATGTTTCTAGACTAGTTTTGTCTTAGAAATACAGTGGTGGCATTTATTTGTCTGTATCTGGTCAGTAAAAGCCAAAAACGCAATTAAAAAAATGACGTCATCAGTTACTTATTCTTAGAGAGCCATAAGTCAGTCAAAAATAAAGAAATTGCTTTGAAATTTGGTTTGAACATCGTTCATACTCGGTTCTCTAATATATCTTCCGGTTTTTTTAAAATCTTCAAACAAAAAACTTTTGTGGAAATTCTTCCCCAAAAATCAGTTTTTTTTTGCATTTTTGGGGGTCAAAAACCCAAAATTTTGAAGATCTGAGATAGCCATGTTAAAGACAATGTTATTTGCTTTCTTTTGACGCCTTTTATTTGCGATTTGCATCAACACGCTATTTTCTACGATTTTTCAAACATTTAACGTTTTTTCACCAAAAATGACATGACATGACGTCACTAAAACGTCATTATCTCCTCAAAATTTTCACGAATTTAAAAAAATTGTAACACAAGATGTAGAATTGATGTACCATAAGGTACCGAAAGTTTCATTTCGATATCTGTCATAGTTTTTAAGTTATGGAGAAAATCCGGGAAAATCCCCCCAGCGCCGCGCGGGATAACGTGCGTTAGAATAATGGACCCGTTTCGGGTGCATTCTGCATTGGTGTGGTTTAACTACTCATCGCTATAGTAATGAATTTACACGGATGAATGCCTCAGTTGTATCGAATTGATCACCTGGAAACGTCGTGGCTAAATCCACATTTGCAGGGATAATCATGCCGTATAGTAGGGACCAGGGCTGCGGAGTCGACATAATTTTAGCAACTCCGACTCCGACTCCGACTCCAACTCCGACTACGGCCTATATCCGTTCTCCAACCGCATGCTAGAAAGCGATATCTGCAATGCCATCTATTATTATTTTGTATATTTTCCGTTTGTCTTGATTCTTAGCAGTATGGAGAGCAATGTTACGCCGCCCGAGCACGGGCGCGGCGTGCCGGCCGCGCGTCCAGCCCAGTCACGCTCGTCTGCAGGCGACGGAACACGCGAAACGGGCACCGAGCGGCGAGCGCAGCCAGCCCCCGCCGGCCCAGCTTGAAGCAGATGGGCGCCCTAGCCCGTTCCAGCTCGTCTTCGCTTATGGAGCCGGTGCTACTCCTGGATCCCTCGCTGACTTACAGCTGGTCAGTCAGTGCGCCGTTCTCCGTCGCCTCGCCTTCGGCAACCAAGTCTACCAGTCAGTGGTGTGGCTTTCCAAAAATCATTGGAGGTGCTCAAGGGCGGATGTAAGGGGCATCATGTCATGCCCTTAATTAAACGACTGAAACTGACCGAAAATTGGCATCTTTTCTGATTGTTAAGGAAATATAAACAACTTTTTCAAAGTCAAGTTTGTTTTAAACATAGTTAAACGCACAAGCGAGCTAGATCCTTTGTGGTCGTGCCACAGCCACTGGCCAGTGTTTGGCTCAGAACTTTAAAAAACACAGGACGTAATCAAGCAATAGATACCTACCATCCTGCTATCTTATATTTTGTTTATATCGGTGATCTAAGGTCAGGTCAGTTTCGTGACCTTACCATTATAAGCCAATGAGACAATTCTTTCTTATCGGAGGATACGCATTATATCAGAATAATTATTTTAAGATTATGCTAGCCTATTATAAGAGTTGGAGAACGCTTAGCAACTTGTTCATTATAAAAAAAAGTTGTACAAAATGATCATTTGTGCTAATAATATATTATTTTAATCAAAAGAAAAGCCGAACAATTCTAACGCGTTTCGATTAACAAATCAACATCAGATAACTTTTTTACAATAGCCTATTATAGCTCATTCTTGATGACCAAAGTACAATTAATGCTCGATGACCCCTACAAGATCGAGTGAGGTCATTTGAGGTCGGAGTCGATGCGTACAAAACCCAAATAATTATCAGATGACGTTATAATTATTGCCCTATCTTCATCTGGCGGAAATCTACCGCTAGATGAGTAAACTATAGGTTTCATTTCCACTCATTTTCTTTCGAAAGGGGTGTAAAGTTAATGTCCTACACCTACACTAGGCCGACACCTATTCTACCGTCCAAAGTAATCGCCAATTGCCAAAAAGTCGACTCCGACTCCGGGCCGGAGTCGGAGTCGGTAAAATTTGTGCGACTCCGACTCCGACTCCGGCCAAAACTGCCGACTCCGACCGACTCCGACTCCGACTCCGACTCCGACTCCGACTCCGACTCCGACTCCGACTCCGACTCCGACTCCGACTCCGACTCCGACTCCGACTCCGCAGCCCTGGTAAGGACCATGCGGGAAACTTAACCCTCTCAATTGTCTCTCATTATGGTACGTCACGGGGCCTCGCACATTTCGGCAGGACTCAGACTAAGCCCTCTTTGCGCTGTTGCAATGCAGACTAATAACTGTGTCTTATGCTCTTTATGTTGCCTTCAGTGGCGGATCTACGGTTGGGCAAAATGGGCAATTGCCCCCCCCCCCCCCTCAATCGCCTGAAATCGGCGCAAAATTGACACATTTCCTGATATAGAAGACAATCTAAGCAACTTTTACTAAGGAAAGTTAGCTTTAAATCAGCTATCAATGCATAGGCAAGCGAAATCCGACGAGTTTTCAGAATTGTGTGAGACTTTTTATAATTCCCCCCCCATAAAAAACACCCGTTCTGGATCCGCCACTGGTTGCCTTTTCTAGGCTTGCACTGTTCGGCTTCCCATTGCAGCAGAACACCAGCCCGACCACGACGCCGCTCAGCCCTCACTCCCGCTCTGCACTGCCGTTATGACGGCCCGTTCCGTCCGTCCAGTCCCGTCCCATCTGTCCCGTCTCGTCTCGTCTCGTCTCGTCCCGTCCCGTCCCGTCCCGTCCCGTCCCGTCCCGTCCCGTCTCGTCCCGCCCCGGCAGAACACCAGCCCGACCACGACGCCGCTCAGCCCTCACCCCCGCTCTGCACTGCCGTTATGACGGCCCGTTCCGTCCGTCCCGTCTCGTCCCGTCCCGGCAGCGCGAGCGGTCTCCTGAGGGTGCGGTCATCCGTCGCCGCCTGGCTCTATTTCCGCCTCTCTGGGGCGGCCCGGACCGACCGGGGCCGGGCAGCACTGAGAGCCTGGGTACAATAGCTGCTCTGTGTGACGCCGCGGCGATGCCTCGGAGGAGGCCCGGCAGAGCCGGCAGTCTGACGGTGCCGGCACACGGCTGTCACACGCGGCTGTCAGGTCACACCACGGCTGTCAGGTCACACCGCGGCTGTCAGGTCACACCGCGGCTGTCAGGTCACACCGCGGCTGTCAGGTCACAGTGTGGGGACGCTCTGTCGACTCACAGACGGACGACGGGCGCAGAGAGCAGCGGGTGCATCTCTGCATCTTGCACACCGCCAGCAGAGGACAGACAAAATGGCATAGATGTCGGTAATTTAGAGGTGCAAAAATTTCCCAAAAACAGGAACCGGCCCCGCACCGCCACCGCTCATGCATGAGTTGGGACCGGCATCAAGCCCGGTCACATGTGGCAGCACCCGCCAGGCCCGGCACTCGGCAGCTAGGAATCTGCATGTTTACTTTATTCTACACTTACAATCTTTTAGCAGGAATATTTATAGTTTGCAATGTGCATTTTGTACCATTTTAACACACACCACATTGAAACACCAATGGATAATGGATATATATGGACCATGGAGTAAAGAAATCCCACAAAAGTCAGAACTTGAGATAAATAATCAACAACATACTAACAGGAAAGTGGAACAGGTCAAGGTGAGTAGACTTCTCTCATCTTTGGTAGTTTGCAAAAATAAAAAGCATAAAAGTAAGAAGCATGATAGATATATAGATCATGCAAGTCCGACGAGCAGCTTAAAAGTATGTAAAACGAGCAGCTTAAAAGTATGTAATAAGTATGCATTTATCACTCCACATCACACAATGCAATATTTGGGTTGTAATTGTAATAGCTTCTACAAACAATGTTGAGGTACTACAACCTACTTACCTATTTGATCAATGTTGACATGGACTAGTAAATAATACATATACTTCACAGGATAATGGGGAAAAGGCAAGTTTTCCTGGACATTTAAGTATGACAAACGTACTAAAAACATTGGGAGTGACAATCATATCTTGAATGATAAAAATAAAATAATCAACCTGTTTTGAATTACAGAGTATCCTCGGTTTTCTCACTATCCAAGCCAAGATATCTATAGCTAACATCCAAGCCAGACACACGCACAGAGCCACTCTTATACGGCCTTGGCACAGATTTATACAGCCTTGGGCAGTGGGTACAGAGAAACAAAGTTACTTCACTGCCAAGGCGAAGGCCGTACAACTGTTGTTCTATTACCCTGGTACAACTTCACTGCTGCGCGTAATGGCGGCTGAAGTATTTGACAATTGTGAATCGTTGAGCTCAAAACGGCGCACACAATTAATCCCGTCACCGAAATGACTAACTTTATCACCATAAATAACTTGAAATCCCCAAAATGAAAATGTCAACATATTGAGGATTCGGCAGATAGACTTCTTTAAAAATATTTAAACTTGAACTGGCCCCAAGGGTTAGGATTTGATACTACAGCTTATTTTCGAATACGAAAATGAACAATTGTCTTCACGCAATTCTGAGGCGTCGCGATTCTGAGGTGTGAAGTTGTGAATATCTGTCAAAGTGACACATTCGCGAATATCGATCTGCTGCTTAATTGACACACGTGATTCTTTTACGGCCCAGTCCTGGCGAATTCGTCGCAAATGTGACTCATCAAAACACATTGTTTGGATATTGGTTTTGAAGGTGTTGTTGGGGAGGGTGTCACGTGGAATTATGCAAGGCCATATATCAATTATGGAGCTATTGTGATAAGAAGTTGAAGTGGAACTAGACAGGTTTGCATTCTGGGATAGGTCTTGTCCACTTAAGATTTCTTTGCAAAATGTTTTTGTTTGTGTTTGACAGTCTTTCCACCTTTATAATTGTAATTGCATAAAATACAATATTTGTTCACTACCAAAACTACAAATGATATGACTTGAATATGTCCTTTCTCATGTGGAACTAAATAGTAAATATATATCAATAAATATTATCAGTGATATGTATTTACAATAGTATTAACAATAATTATTATCATATACGTAGGTGGTTTTGTTCCATAGGTACTTATTTGTTATACAAAATAATTTGGGGTCACCTGGGGCAATGGGATGACTAAACATAAAATTGTATGCCACCCCACCTAGTTACTAGTGATGACAGTGGAATATGATTTGGGGTAGTTGTTTCTGTTTGACTGCACTCGACTCTCAAACTGCTGCAGTGACTGAGCTGATGAATTGATCATGAATTGACCATGTAGTTTAGTTATCACTTTTAATATTTAAGCTGTGACATTGTTATTTGTTATGATGGAGTTTTACTGTTGTATATTTTGTTTTCTCAATTTATCATGACCTTTAAAGGAAATAGTTCACCTTGGAAATTTTTTACCCAACACGATTTGATTATATTTTTTGATACAATTTCTTTTTATATTGTCAAAAATGGCCTTATATCGCGCCGATTCAGGACAGAAGGCCGTAATTGTGTTATTGTTTATCAAAACTATATGCATACTCTCTCAGTCAGAGTCCTGACGTCACGCGAATGTAAAAAATGGTTCAGCCAATCAGATTCGAAAGTAGTCGCGTAAAGATAGACTCGCCTTGGAGATGTGCCAACCGGCGGCCGGCGATTCGCTTGCTAGCACCAGCTGCAATCTGATTGGCTGATGCTGACACTCTGCCCGGGCTAGAACCAGTACAACATTCTTTCGCCATCACCGCATTCCTTCGCCAAAAAATCAAATATATTCGGCTGGAGAGTCTTTTCAGTCAAGAAAACTTGCAGATAGGGGTTTCCCAACACGGGCTACAAAACTGCTATATCAGTTTAAAACTAATGTTGAAGGTGAACTATTTCCTTTAAGCATGTATGTTCTGACTTCTGCCAATATTTATTTCTATTTAATTCGTTTTTATTTATTTCTTACTTGTGCTGAGCCCGGCATGAGACCGGCAAGCCTGAGTTCAGACACAGCTTCAGGCACGCCGGGCCTGAATTTAGGCCCAGCGCCGGCTCCGTGGTCCTGAAATTTGCGTCTCTAGTCGGTATATAGGCGTGCAAAATGCCTATGCAGGCGGCCTATGCAGGATCTGGGAGTGATCGGGGCAGGTGTTCACGGAAAAAGAGCTGCACGCTCCCTGCCCTGCAGCTCCGACGATGCTTACTCATTTGGTTATAGGTAAGGTATATAGCTTATTTTGACATTAGTTGAGTATCCAAGCACTAAATTAGTGTCTGGCATGTTTCCATCAATGCAAAATTCAGCAAATATTTATTGTGATTAATTTCTGAAAAGATTACTTGCCCGCAGAAATACACGGATGTGGATAGTATCTGGCATGGATCGCGCTGTCATCCAAAACGAAGCGTCAGGTAAGTTTAACCCTTGTTTGAGACTTGGCATAATTACGAAATAACAATACAAATGACTTGAGTCTCAATAGTTCGGAAAATAGTCGAAAAAAGTGTCACTATATTTCGGCACAAACCTTCATTAGGTGACTGAGGGCAATTCGCCTGCGAAAACTACAACACACAAAATATCGCGAACGTGATACCTATTTTACAAGTACTTTGAAGTAGCTAATATTACAAGACACACAACTTATCATACAAGACACACATAACGTAGCACGTAATGAACAAAACATAATCACAAGTACTGAATAATATGAAACAAACATCAAAGCCGTATGCCAAGCAAACTTCTGAAGACTATCAATGAATACAATTTGATCCTAAATAAATGTAGATACACCGATGCGAATTCAGGATAAACTATACTTATGCCAATTCAGGATAAACTACACTTGGAGGTCCATGTTACGTCAGTGCCAGACTGCTTACTAGCTCATAAGTGGCCAGCTCGCTACATTTTTGTTCATGACAGGTTTGAGGTCTCGAATAAACATGGTTTCCTTTACTTTACGTTCAACATGGCCGTGGCACTTACATAATATTTTCCCCGTTATCGGAACTTCAGGAATGACATCATAACCGTGCTGGGATTGAAAGTGAAGCCCAACAGGGTTGTTGATGTCCTTCCTGAACGCAGCGCGGCGGTGGTCAAAGAACCTTTCTCGTATGCATTCCCCCTGATCATTGATAGTCTTCAGAAGTTTGCTTGGCATACGGCTTTGAGGTTTTGTTTCATATTATTCAGTACTTGTGATTATGTTTTGTTCATTACGTGCTACGTTATGTGTGTCTTGTATGATAGATTGTGTGTCTTGTAATATTAGCTACTTCAAAGTACTTGTAAAATAGGTATCACGTTCGTGATATTTTGTGTGTTGTAGTCTTCGCAGGCGAATTGCCATCAGTCACCTAATGAAGGTTTGTGCCGAAATATAGTGACACTTTTTCCGACTATTTTCCGAACTATTGAGACTCAAGTCATTTGTATTGAAGCGTCAGGTATACACCATTCATTTCAAGTTTCCACAGACGTTCGCTTCCATAGAGCAGCGATCGAACTCGTTCAAACCGCAAACAGAGAGCCAAGTGGGCCAAGTGGGCCAATGCCAAGATTCGAGCCAACATTTCTGGACATATCGTAAACATCACAAGATGTATCTGGAACTGTTTAGCTTGGTTGGTTTTGCTGCCAACGTAAGGCCAGCCAACGAATCACTTGTGACTCGTGATTAAACAGTAGTGAGAATGTGCAAACTCAGGCCTATATTCATTGGCGAGTCATAAACTCAGTCGGCTTCCGCGAGGAATTTGTATGTTATGACGGGAACATAGCTCTGTTCTTGACTGAAATGTGTTGATGAATAGTGATCAAATGATGATTATTCCTTCATTCAACCATGACAGAAGATCAAACTTAAGTGTCTGTGCAGCATGTCTCGTCTGGCTTTCGACTTGGCATGTTCCGCAAATCTGGCGTGTTTTTAAAGAACATTAAGCATTTCTCAGCAGTCGAGTCCATCATGGCCACATTGTTGCTATAGGTATCTGTTCCGTCCCAACCCGTTTATCAACCACAACATTCAGTTCGCCGAAAATGTTTGGTAAATGGGCTCCCACTTCATTCTGTATTTTCCCACAAATTCACCATTTCCATTCATTTCCGACCCATCCCACTCCCAAGTGGGATTCGCATTTAGTGAAGGGCTTTACTCCGAACTCAGGCTTTACCTGATTCCGACTAGCTGCTGCTGCTGCTGCTGCTGCTGCTGCTGCTGCTGTAGGCTGTAGCTCCCTCTGACCAGCCGGCCAGCTGCTGCTGCTGCTGTAGGCTGGTCATAGGGTAGGCTGTAGGCTGTAGCTCCCTATGACCAGTAAAACACGCCTTTTTCGGTGATGACCGAGCGGGCGCGCACTGGTAAAGCTAAAACAGGTTTGAAATATGAACCGGTACGTGAACACAGGTGGTAGTAACACATGGGCCTTTTAGTCCTTTCAGTCCCCCATAAAAATTGCCAGGCCTCCATGCATGCCAACATACAAACTACGTTTGATTGAATTGAACATGATCTCCTTTCTCGATTTCGCCAAAAGGGAGTACGTCCTGAGCGTTGCATGCTTCAGCGTATACAAAACGAATGCTTAGATAAATCAAGCCATTTTTGATCAAGGATTATTTGTGTTCATTTCGACGTCTGCGGGTTCCACGCGCTGTGGTACCACCACTATCAGAACGCACCATAGCAAAATCAAAATTGATTTGATGGTCCTATCCAATGGTGAAAATCCGATCTCAATCGGAGCAGTGGTTGCAAAGTTATTAGCTTCCGAAAAGCGTATGTATGGCCGGGTCGGGCCGGGTCGGGCCGGGTCAAATGTAAATTTGTCTAGTAAGTTGACGAGAAACCTCACGGCCGCTTCGCACCCGCTCGGTAATCACCAACCCGGCTTCTCATGCCGTCTTCAGCCGGCATCAGTGTGGAGCTGCTATTTATTTTCAGTGCGCCGCGCTGACAGCAAGTGTAAGCAAATAGGCAGAGGTGAGCGAGGGATCGGGCTGGAGAGCGCCGCCCCAGACGCACTCCTGTTTATCTGGACCGCAACCGGGACACAAGTGCCGCCGCCGCCGCCGCCCCCGCCCCCGCCCGGAGCCCTGCCGCACTCGTGACTCGACGTGGCCCGCAGAGCGTGAAACAGTCTCTCCTTCATTCTTCCCCGCCACTCACACTAACCACTGCAGAGACACTGCAGAGGCTACTCGCCAACACTGACGCCGCGCTCCGCAGATAAGCGGGAACTCTTTTGCTGAGTGCTGCACGGACAGGGCCGAGACGATGTGTTCCGTTCGAGGCGGCCGGACAAAGCGGCTCGAACCAATAAAGCGCCACGAACGTCGCATTTCTCGGAAGCCGCGCCGATAATGGCGAGCCAATGACGCGAGCCGAGACGCTGCAACCAATATCGATGGAAATTCGCCGTGGAATGGATGGGTCCTTACAGACGCTGAAGCAGACACTGGGTACACTGGCAGACATTGAAAGACGTGCAGTGTCTGCCAGTGTCTGTCAGAACCAACACTTGTGGGCACCACCAACTCCTCCTACGTCACAGAGCCACCCCGTGGAGCATTGTCCTGGGCCTGACAGCCAGAAGCCATGTGCCGAGTCTGTTCTCTTTTGAGCACGCTTTTGCGGCAACGGGACGAACGATTTGTTTCAGCGGTAATCCCAAAATAATGGCTCTGTCCAATGCAGGGAAGGAAGGTGTGAAATATGCATTGAGGATTCGCTTCATTCAAATTTCATTCACGTTTCTTATACGTTTCCTTTTACCGCCGAGATTTCCTTCCATTCCCTCCACCCGGCAAACTTCTCGACATCGTTTTGCAGCGAAGCTCCGCTCAGTATTTATGAAATATCCAATCATAACGTGGTGCTGTGCCGGGTTATCGGCTGCCTGCCGGTCGTGAGGGGCCGGGGGCAGAGAGGCCACTGCTGCCGGTGACGGCTCTCTCCCCCTCCCTCCCTCCGTTCCCCGTCAAACCACCCCCGCCGTGCCCGGCTCGGAGGTACCCGAGGCTGGCACTAATGCATTCCTGACGGGCGCGAGACGCCTCAATAAGCCTTCTCTTAACGGCCGTCAAATGTATTCAAATGACAGCGCAATCTGGCGACGAACCGACGACCTTTTCAAATGCTAAAATGCGCACGCGCTTTTAGGCGGTGATTGTGTTTCGCCGCTCAGGCCGAAATCGCCCAGCGACGGATCTGTTTTTGCGAAAAGGCCCGTCCAGGGAGCAGCGATATGCCCACGTGCCCGTATGCGCGGGTGTGTTGGTGGTGATGGCGGTGGCGGTGGCGGTCGATTTGTGGAGAAAGGCTCGGCAGCTGCGGTTAGGTTCGACACGCTTCTCCCGTCGCGTCGCTCCGAAGTGCGAATCGCACTCTAACGCAGCGTCAGTTTGTCTCTAACGCAGCGTCAGCGGCAGTCCGAATCGCACTCTAACTCGTGACCTGTCGCGGTAGGGCAGCTCCGCTGGATTTCTGTTGTGTGCTCGACGTTCTCGGAAGAAGCCTCTCCATGTGTGTGAAGTTGTCAGCTCTCTGACGAATCCCTACAAATGGGCGCTGATCTGTCTTATTATGGGCGCTGATCTGTCTGTGTCGCTGCTATGATTAGGACACCACCGCCGCTCAGCGGACACAGTGTTGAGCAAAACATCCACACCTGAAGCGACACAACTGCAGCTTCAACATTTGGAGCTGACAGCTGAAATGATTTAAGCGCATATTTCCCTAGATTCATTGGACAGCCCTTGTCGTCAAGGTATGCCATTCTTCAGCATTTTTTGTTGAGGTTGTCTGCGTCTTAGCGCGGTGCTGAGCAAGAGATCGCTGCAGATTAGTCAGGACATGCCAACACCGGCGGCGGCCTATATGACATGTCAGCTCCATAGGAGATAGTGGCCGAATGAGAGAGATACCCTGTCGGCGGCGCCAGCCTGTCTGGTGGGTGGTGTATCCGGCGCCAGGCCGTCTGGCCGCAGCTCCGGTGGCCCGGCTTGGGTGGTCTGTCACCAGACCTCTAAAACGCTGACCCCTCCCCTCCCACTCGCATATCCTCTCATTATCACCGCCTCCTGAGGGGGTGGTGAGAGGCGGCGGAGGGTCCTCCACCCTCCCCTGCCCCCCCCCCCCCCCCCGAGCGGTGGAGAAGTAGAGAGGGGGCTGCAATGGCCGGCCACCCTCTCCGGCCCCCCAGGACGGGCCGGAGAGGGACAGAGGTGCTAATCACCCGTAACGCGCTACCTCCCCCCCCCCCCCTCCTTCCCCGCCGCTTCCGCCGGTACGCTGAGAGGAGGCTCCCCGCGGAGAGTTTCCTGCGTGTCCAGCGTGCAGCTGCCCCGTCGCACGCGTGCAGTCCTCTCAGCTGTCCGTGACGCTATCCACGTGCGCCGGCAGCTCGTGACGTGACGTGACGCCGCGGACGAGCCTCCGTCGGCAGCGGGGGTGTGACGGCCCCCTGCTGGCAGGAGCGACAGGGCAGGCTGTGCCGCCGCCGCTGTGATGAATCATGACCCGGTGGGTGGGAGGCGACAGCAGCTGTCGCGTCATGTCAGCAGCCGCTGCAGACGATGACAAGCTCTACCTACCGAGGGGCAGAGTGATAGCGCACTGACAGATACAAATATACGCCGTCCAGCCACAGTGACCTAGAGCCGTGTCTGATGGTAGCCGCATTATTGTATCAAATATGGCCTTCGCTTAGCATAGCAATGCTCTGAGCAAGGTGTATGTGACAGAATACCTTACACGGCTGCGGCATGAATAATTGTAGCCGTAAAGGGTACAATCCCACAAGTTCACACTTTAAACAAATACTGGTGGATCAATCTCGAATCCCTCATGAAGCTGGATAAGACCACATCTGGTCCGATCGGTCCGATCGAGTGAATGAATCAGGCGGCAGTTATAACAGAACCATGCGTGCTATCCAAACATCAGCATCGCGTCTCCCCTCGGAGGGGGTCTGCACACAGTACCGATGCGGCCGTCACATGCCCTGCATTCATGGCAACATCATGACATCACCGGAAGGAAAATATGGTCTCCCTCAATGTCATCCTTAACACGCACTGGCGGATCCAGAACGGTGGTGGGGTGGTGGTGGGGGTGGGGGTGGGGGAGGGGGAGCACGGGTGGTTTAGGGAGGGGGGAATCCCCAACAGTCTCACACAATTATGGAAACTCATCGGATTTCGCTTGCTTATGCATTGATAGCTGATTTAAAACAAACTTTCCATAGTAAAAGTTGCTTAGATTTTCTTCTATACCAGAAAATGTGTCAATTTTGCGCCGATTTCATGCGTTTTTGGGGGGGGCTTTGGCTCCCCCTAGATCCGCCAGTGATAACACGTGAGCCCAAAGAGCCATGCACACATACACTGTCAGCCACCTAGCTACTATATGATTAAAGCTTGTTCTCGAATAATGATCTTATGCTGTACGGTAGGCCGGCACATTTATCATCGAAGCAATAGATGTTCGCTATAATTTTCATGTTGAGTGTGCCGGCAAGTTCATTAGATTTTCGCCCATAAATTGACAACGTTTTAGATTCCATCCTTGATTGTCGACGGCTTAGTGGATATCATAATAGCTGAGCATTACAGGCTCGTATATCAGAACAAATTTGCTGCTATTGACCCTCCCTCCTGTGCAAGATAGACTGTTGCTAATCCTTAATCGACCATTTCACAAGGCGGCTTCTATGTACGAGTAGTATCCGATAGTCGATACATTGAGCTAACATGAGAAATCCAGCCTGAAACAACAAAAATGCGCAGTTCCCATGTAACTCGTGGGCATCTCATGCGAGATAAAAAGTTCCTTGCCCATCCACTTTATCTCTAACAAATTACATGGAATGGTAAATCTGACGGCATTAACTCGGCTTAACTACCACAGAGCACCGGCTGGTGTTTTCTCAAGCCGCGTGACCTTGTCTGGCACGTCACAGCGCAGCAATGGAAGTGCGCTGGGTCTGCTCTGTTGGTCCAGCCCTATCACAGCCCTGTTGATCCAGCTCTGTCACAGCGCTGTTGATCCAGCCCTGTTGATCCAGCCCTGCCACAGCACTGTTGATCCAGCCCTGTCCAGCCCTGCCACAGCGCTGTTGATCCAGCCCTGCCACATCGCTGTTGATCCAGCCCTGTCACAGCGCTGTTGGTCCAGCACTGTCACAGCCCTGTTGATCCAGCTCTGTCACATCGCTGTTGATCCAGCCCTGTTGATCCAGCCCTGCCACAGCGCTGTTGATCCAGCCCTGCCACAGCGCTGTTGATCCATCCCTGTCCAGCCCTGCCACAGCGCTGTTGATCCAGCCCTGCCACATCGCTGTTGATCCAGCCCTGTCACAGCGCTGTTGGTCCAGCACTGTCACAACCCTGTTGATCCAGCTCTGTCACAGCGATGTTGATCCAGCCCTGTTGATCCAGCCCTGCCACAGCGCTGTTGATCCAGCCCTGTCCAGCCCTGTTGATCCAGCCCTGCCACAGCGCTGTTGATCCAGCCCTGTCCAGCCCTGTTGATCCAGCCCTGCCACAGCGCTGGCACTGTGTGGGGTCGATGGATCCAGCAGTGATCCCGCCACTTCCTGCGCTGTTTGCCCCCGTCATGACTCCGTGTTTAGTTCGGCGCCGAGAGCACCGCCGATACAGTCCGTCTACAGCTCATCTCTCTCACCGTGTGTGTATGCGTGTGTGAGAGCGCGTGCGGGAGTGCGTGCGCGGCTGCGGGGCGGCGGCGCGGTGTTGATCTTCGCTCTGCTGTTTGCCGTTCGTCTGCCGGGCGCCTGTGTGAGTCACCGCTCCCCTCCGGCGCCCCCTCGTCTGTCTGTGTGTCCCCCCGCGTCCCATCCGGCGCCCCGCCTGCCCCCCGGCACCCCCGGCACCCTTCCGATTCGGCCCGATACGCTTACACCCGACAGCACACAGTGAATGGTGTATCTGTCAATCCGCTATATCAGCATTCATTAAAGGCCGACCGCCGCGGCGTGCACCAGAATCCCCCGGCGGATGACGGGGCACACGACCGCCCCCCGGCCGGCCCCGGTCTGACAGAGAGAGAGCAGAGCATCGCCCCTTCGTCTCCGGAGCGGCAGACAGCGGCACAGAGGCAATGGAGAGGACTGTGGAATGGGGAGCCGGCGCGGGGAACGAGAAGATTGGTGATATTGTCCAGGGTGTATGTATTGTCATGAAGCTGAGTGCACAGGGGAATGTGTGATCATCACTATTGGCTTACAAAGGCCGAGTGTTGACTGGTTATCAATGAGTAGTACTACTTCTGTTCAGGTTTCAATGTAAGGGCAAATACGCTTTGTTTTTATATTTCCGATCGACCGTGTGTAGGGGAGAGTGCCCTATAGGTGTCCTGTGCCCAAATGCGCCCACTCGAATATATCAGAGCTTAGGGTATCTATTTATTTATTGTTTTGCTATTTATGTTCCCAGTATCTATTTCATTATTTTCCGGTGACATCTCGCCCAGTGCGCATACAGTGCAGAGAGGTAAGGCACTGGTTTTGATGAAATGTTGCGTTTTCTTAGGCGGAACGCGCCCATTTGTTGGCATATAAGTGGTTCTGAAGTCACGCTATCGATAAACAAAGTGTTTCTTTCTTCTCTCATGTAAAATTAACACATTATATGTCTTTTTGCATCATTGAATAAAACTGGACTATGTAGCATTCATCATTATTTCACTTGAAAAAATGTTACATGTTCCTAAATGCGCCCATACCAGCGAATTTGAGGTTGTATGGACGCATTTAGGGCAGTCTGTCAACTGTTGTGAAGAGTATTGTTTATCGGCTTTAAACTGCATATTGATGCTAAGGAAATACTGGCAATCGCTTATACTGACAGGAAGTCGTCATAAAGTGAATCATGTGTTTAACTCGCTATCGAATGGGGTCTCAACTGAACACCATTGACTGGAGGGGGAAAATATTGCTCCCTCCCTCCGGTTATCTTCTGAGCCAGTAATCGTATCAAGACGCGGAAACTGGCAATCGAAAGTTTTCAATAAGATGCATCCAAAGCATACTCGAAATTTTCAAATGCAGGTCACATGTCAGGTCAAGGTCAGGCCAAAGTCCAAATCTAGTTAAAAAAAAAGTTATACTTCTCGTCCAAAGGCCTTGGATCACGACCATTATCGACAAAAGTGCTCTCAAAGGAATAGCATATATATGCTACCCATAGGTGTCGATTTATATACTTTTTGGGCGGTCCTCGTCCCCCCCACCCAATGTTGAGTTCAGCCCCCCAATGGTACCCCCCCCCCCAATGTTTTTGGCCGCTGGCGGATCCAAGAAGGGGCAAAGCGGTCAAGCCTCCCAAACCGCCTGAAATCGTCAAAAAAATTGACACGTTTCCTATTTCAAAAGAAAATCTACGCAGCTTTTACTATGAAAAGTTTTTTAAATCACCTCTTCATGTAAAAAATGCAAAATCCGTTGATTTTTTCAAACATATTTGCAATGTTTCATTTTAGGGAATTTTTCCGAAGAAATCGTTGAAGTGATTTTTTTAGGAGTAACGAAAACTTTTTCAAAAATCCGAAATATCCATTTTGTAGCTCTTGCTATTTGCTGTCTTCTGACGTTTTTTTATATTGCAATTTGCTCAAAATATGGACTTTGTACGATCTATTAAAGTTTAACTGATTTAGCTCGCCAAACTCGTGTGTAGTGAAGTCACTAATTTCGTTATATTTCTAATTTTTCTCTCGACAAAATTGCTTTATTTATGCATAGAAGACGTAAAATTGGTGTAGGAGAAGGTACCCAAAGTTTCACGTTGATATCGCTATTGTTTTTTTAGCTATTGCGAGAATTCGTCAGGAGAGATATTTGTCCCCCTCTCCCAGTCCATGGCAGGTTAACATTGCCGTTTTACTACGTTGTTGCATGCAAGGACTCGGGCATTGTACTCGGGCCTATGTAAGGACTCGGGCCTGTAAGGTTACATGTAAGGACTCGGGCATTGTACTCGGGCCTATGTAAGGACTCGGGCCTGTAAGGTTACATGTAAGGACTCGGGCCGTCTGGCGGATGCAGACCGGCCCAAGACGTTGGTTTGAGGGGCCGTCCGACAGAATTTCAAAACTCATGATATTTCGTCTGTTTTTGCATTATGAATTGATGACAAATACTGTCCTTTGTACAAGTTGCCTAGAATTTCTTTAAGATGTGTTAATTTTCAGCCGATTTCGGTGGTTTCGGTAAAGCCATGGCGCTGATAGGCTCCCCTTGGATCCGTCCCTGTTTGCTCCCCCCCCCCCTCCATCGTTTTGAAAAATCGACACCGCTGAATTGCTGCCTGAGCAAAAGTCAGATTGTAATTGAAGGGTAAGGTCAAGGTCAAGTCACAAAGGTCGCTATTTGCAATAGGTCCTCTTAATTAAGTCATGCGACACATGTTCATTGGATTATTTTACACTTAGAGCTTTTTAGTCAGACATTTTCACCAACTGACCTCATGTAAGGGGTCTTGAGTGATGTTCATGTCAATTTCGGGTGAAGGTCAGGTCTAGAGCCCTTTATGGGACACATGTTCAGCCCCCATCCCGTTCCAGTCCATTCAGCCAGACCCAAACCCGTTCCAATCCGAATTCATAATTGATGGGGATCACACCCGTTTCAGCATATTTAACTTTTTGTGGTGCTAAAAAAAATGATATGGTCTGTCCCATACCCGTTCCAACCCGTTAATTTCCCAAAAGTTTGCCCCATTCCCACCCATTCCCGTCCCCATTCCCATACGGAATTCCCACGCCATGAAGGGCGTGAAGGGCGCAAATGCGCCCATAGGGGGCCGCAATAAGGTGGCGTTGTGCCTAAATCCACCAATTGCAAGGTTTTACTAAACGTACTCAAGACTCAGGTCAAATAAGGTCAAAATTTGAAATTAATCAGCTCAATTAAAAGGCATGTTGTTCGACCAGTTTCGCCTTATAAATACAACTTGGTGATGTTATATTTTCGGTATTTGGCAATTAACACCCCAAACATGCAATAAAAAAATGACGTCATGAGTTACGCATACTTGAGGAGCCATAAGTCAGTCAAAAACGGTGAAATTATTTCGAAATTGGATGTGGGTATTGTCCATACGTTTTTCTCTAAAACATATATTCCGTAAATAATGTGGATATTTCTTTGTCATAAATATCGTTCTTTTTAATGTTTGGAAACTATTTTTTTTTTCTCATAAATCTGAGATAGCAGTTTTGTAGCCCTTGCAATTTGCTATCTTTGGACATTTCTTGATTGTATTTTGCTCAAAATTTGGACTTTGTATAGTTTTACTGTCACGTTTTAGCTGATTTTTCCCAAACTCGTGTGCAGTCCGGCGTTAATAAATTGGCTGTATCTAAAAACGTTTGACGAAATTGCTTCATTGTTGCACAGAAAACGTCGAAATAATGCAGAAGAACGTTTTTAAGATCAAGCGATGATGCCGAAAGGTAAGCACTGTCGGATATGTGCGAATCTCAAACCGTTGATTTTGCATTGGAATAACACAGTGCCCCAAATGCGCCCATAGGGGGCCGCAATAAGGTGACGTTGTGCCTAAATCCACCAATTGCAAGGTTTTACTAAACGTACTGTAAAAAAAAATGAAGCTATGCAAGTGTAAACGGAAATTAGCGCATCAAGGAAAAAAATTCCAGTTTAACTAAATCCGATAACCTTTTGAGTTACGGTTAGGTATATTTGATACAGTCAGCATTCTTCCTTAGGGGGGGGGGGCGGGGCGCATTATAGACACTCTACCCTAAATACACGCATTCAGCTTTCAAAAGTACTGCATTAGCTGTGAATCTGGTGAATCGTAATAAACACCATCGAGTATAACCGAGTAAATAAACTCTGCTATCCCACTCCTGCTTTGTGATTGGCTACTTAGCTGCACAATATGAAACACGATACGCCCCACGTTCCGCTGAAAAGTGGTGCTCATTTCAATGATAATGTCGCCCCCCTGCTCATCAGCTAATGGTATCGGGAGCCGACCTGCTGTCGCCCGTGTCGGGGTCGGCGCCTCTCTCTGTGATGTCCTCCGACCCCTCTGTGTCCCTGCCAGCCGGACAGACCGCCGATCCGGCGCAGCTGCCGACCCCCGCCTGAACCCTTATCTCCCCATTCAGCCGCTCGCCAGCCCGAGACCAGATCAAAGAATCGCTCTAATTGCCCCGCGCCGGTGTCGAATCTCATTTCGGCACCCGTGCCATCGGCCGACAGGGGAGCGAGCGAATCCTTTACCAACAGCGAAGCCCTCCAGCGCTCGGCAGTCATTTATCCGACAGTCCTTCATCGCGCAACTGATTCCTTTGTCAGACATTTACATCATATATTTGTGTTTCTTTTCTAGCCTATTTCCATGTCTTGCCATTGTCCTCTCCAAGGAGGGTAATGTGCCCCTGGGACCACACCCGGAGGTAATCGTCCGGTGTCCATACCACCTCCGTCCTATTCCCAACCGGAGACGGACCACACCCGGAGGTAATCGTCCGGTGTCCATACGACCTCCGTCCTATCCCCAACCTGAGACGGACCACACCCGGAGGTAATCGTCCGGTGTCCATACCACCTACGTCCTATCCCCAACCTGAGACGGACTACACCCGGAGGTAATCGTCCGGTGTCCATACCACCTCCGTCCTATCCCCAACCTGAGACGGACCACACCCGGAGGTAATCGTCCGGTGTCCATACCACCTCCGTCCTATCCCCAACCTGAGACGGACCACACCCGGAGGTATAATCGTCCGGTGTCCATACCACCTCCGTCCTATCCCCAACCTGAGACGGACTACACCCGGAGTTAATCGTCCGGTGTCCATACCACCTCCGTCCTATCCCCAACCGGAGACGGACCACACCCGGAGGTATACTCGTCCGGTGTACATACCACCTCCGTCCTATCCCCAACCTGAGACGGACTACACCCGGAGGTAATCGTCCGGTGTCCATACCACCTCCGTCCTATCCCCAACCGGAGACGGACCACACCCGGAGGTAATCGTCCGGTGTCCATACCACCTCCGTCCTATCCCCAACCTGAGACGGACCACACCCGGAGGTATAATCGTCCGGTGTCCATACCACCTCCGTCCTATCCCCAACCTGAGACGGACCACAACCGGAGGTAATCGTCCGGTGTCCATACCACCTCCGTCCTATCCCCAACCTGAGACGGACCACACCCGGAGGTATAATCGTCCGGTGTCCATACCACCTCCGTCCTATCCCCAACCTGAGACGGACCACACCCGGAGGAATAATCGCCCGGTGTCCATACCACCTCCGTCCTATCCCCAACCTGAGACGGACCACACCCGGAGGTATACTCGTCCGGTGTACATACCACCTCCGTCCTATCCCCAACCTGAGACGGACTACACCCGGAGGTAATCGTCCGGTGTCCATACCACCTCCGTCCTATCCCCAACCGGAGACGGACCACACCCGGAGGTAATCGTCCGGTGTCCATACCACCTCCGTCCTATCCCCAACCTGAGACGGACCACACCCGGAGGTATAATCGTCCGGTGTCCATACCACCTCCGTCCTATCCCCAACCTGAGACGGACCACAACCGGAGGTAATCGTCCGGTGTTCATACCACCTCCGTCCTATCCCCAACCTTAGACGGACCACACCCGGAGGTATAATCGTCCGGTGTCCATACCACCTCCGTCCTATCCCCAACCTGAGACGGACCACACCCGGAGGTATAATCGCCCGGTGTCCATACCACCTCCGTCCTATCCCCAACCTGAGACGGACCACACCCGGAGGTAATCGCTCGGTGTACATACCACCTCCGTCCTATCCCTAACCTGAGACGGACCACACCCGGGGGTAATCGCTCGGTGTACATACCACCTCCGTCCTATCCCCAACCTGAGACGGACCACACCCGGAGGTAATCGCTCGGTGTACATACCACCTCCGTCCTATCCCCAACCTGAGACGGACCACACCCGGAGGTATAATCGTCCGGTGTACATACCACCTCCGTCCTATCCCCAACCTGAGACGGACCACACCCGGAGGTTATCGTCCGGTGTACATACCACCTCCGTCCTATCCCCAACCTGAGACGGACCACACCCGGAGGTAATCGCTCGGTGTACATACCACCTCCGTCCTATCCCCAACCTGAGACGGACCACACCCGGAGGTATAATCGTCCGGTGTACATACCACCTCCGTCCTATCCCCAACCTGAGACGGACCACACCCGGAGGTATAATAGTCCGGTGTCCATACCACCTCCGTCCTATCCCCAACCTGAGACGGACCACACCCGGAGGTATAATAGTCCGGTGTACATACATACGACCTCCGTCCTATCCCCAACCTGAGACGGACCACACCCGGAGGTATAATCGTTCGGTGTACATACCACCTCCGTCCTATCCCCAACCTGAGACGGACCACACCCGGAGGTAATCGCTCGGTGTACATACCACCTCCGTCCTATCCCTAACCTGAGACGGACCACACCCGGAGGTAATCGCTCGGTGTACATACGACCTCCGTCCTATCCCCAACCGGAGACGCCTCGCAATTAAGCCCATTCGACAATGAATACGGCGGGTAATGACTATCATCACCGCCATTTTGTCCTGCCGACCGCGCTCGCTACCGACCCAAGTGCCCAGTGACCACCAGAGCGCATAGTGCACTACTCATTCATATTCATCGCCGCCGACGATCCTAGTGCACTACTCATTACTATCCATCGCCGCCGGCCATCCAGCCGAGGAATCACACCACCCGCGGACACCGCGATCGCGGCCATCCAGCCGAGGAATCACACCACCCGCGGACACCGCGACCGCGGCCATCCAGCCGAGGAATCACACCACCCGCGGACACCGCGACCGCGGCCATCCAGCCGAGGAATCACACCACCCGCGGACACCGCGACCGTGTGCATGGCCGTGCGTACATGGCGAGCGCCGCACATAAAACGCGGGATTAACGGTGCCATGCATCATACGCAAGCACCTCGGCGGCCGTCTTTAGCGGCGCATATTGCTGCTGCCGGTCCGGTACTGCGGGCCGTTATCGCCGATATGGCCCATACACGGCCGGTTATCGGGCCGCTGTCCGGCGCGCGAGTGTCGTTAGTGGGCATACTCTGTGGGAGTGTGTCAGGAGGAGTGTGTCTCTGTAGGAGTGTGTCTACCGGGGTCGCCGGGGGACCAGCTACCGGGGTCGCCGCTATATTCTGATGACTGGTGTGCACCGAGCTGTAGCTGCAGGTCTGGTTTGGTTCATAACATGAGTCATAGGAAGTCGGCTCTCAACAGTCTGTCGCCTCTCACATGCGCGAGAGGCGCCACACTAACGCGAATAACCAACATCAGTGGGAGTGAGTGGCCCGTGTGTGCGATAATTTAACTCCGGGGGTCTGATTACTCAGTGATTGCTTTATCTTGACATCTTCCACGCTGCGTTACACCACGTCTGTTGGTTCCTCATACATCGTTCGTTTCCGGCGACTCCCACAGGCCGCTATGTCGGCTCTGATTGCTAAGTGAACAACACTTCATTCCAGGCCAGCACCAGCTACTGCTGTTATTCTGCTCTCTGGACTCTGGCCACTGGGCAATACCACGGCACCTACAAACGTACACCACGACACCTCATTTCAGCTGGAAATGTTCGCGCGGTTTCAGTTGCACGGGCCGCTGCCTTCCCACTCCCAGGGCCGCTGCCTTCCCACTCCCAGGGCACGGCACTCACACAGCGACGCGGAACTTGGTCTGAGCACGGCCGGGGGCTGCTGAACGTGTCAGTCATTTGGCTCTCCCTGAGGGCCGCACCGCTGCTGAGGTCCTAATGGCGGAACATCAGCTGAACGGGCAGACTCATTAGTCGAATTAGCTCAGGCGTCCGACAGTCTCGGAGAAACGTCCCGGATGGAAATTTAGCCGGCTACGAGAGACTCATGAATGTATTCATGTCTGAAAATGACAAATTAACCCTGACGTCGTACCGTTCTAGTGTCGAGTAGGTGGATGTTGAATGCTTAGAAGACGTGTTTTAGCGTTGGACGTGAGTGAGTGAACTGAGCAGAAGTTACATCATGTGAGGGAGACTAAGCTGAACATCACAGGACATGCATCACGTGCTGTGCTAAGCTGAACATCACAGGACATGCATCACGTGCTGTGCTGATCAGAACATCACAGGACATGCATCACGAGCTGTGCTGATCAGAACATCACAGGACATGCATCACGTGCTGTGCTGATCAGAACATCACAGGACATGCATCACGTGCTGTGCTGATCAGAACAACACAGGACATGCATCACGTGCTGTGCTGATCAGAGCATCACAGGACATGCATCACGTGCTGTGCTGATCAGAACAACACAGGACATGCATTACGTGCTGTGCTGATCAGAACATCACAGGACATGCATCACGTGCTGTGCTGATCAGAACAACACAGGACATGCATCACGTGCTGTGCTGATCAGAACATCACAGGACATGCATCACGTGCTGTGCTGATCAGAACAACACAGGACATGCATTACGTGCTGTGCTGATCAGAACATCACAGGACATGCATCACGTGCTGTGCTGATCAGAACATCACAGGACATGCATCACGTGCTGTGCTGATCAGAACATCACAGGACATGCATCACGTGCTGTGCTGATCAGAACAACACAGGACATGCATCACGTGCTGTGCTGATCAGAACATCACAGGACATGCATCACGAGCTGTGCTGATCAGAACATCACAGGACATGCATCACGTGCTGTGCTGATCAGTACACCCAATCGCTGCTGTGTTTCCAGATATTAATGTTTGACACAACTTTTGGCGATCTGTTTATGCATGCCTGACATGAGCGAAACAAATTTAATTGAGTAAAACGTCAAAATTAATCAGCATTGCCTGATGGATAGTAGATAAGATTAATCACCAGAAAGATCATCTCAGGGGTTACAGAGCATGGATAGTAGATAAGATTAATCACCAGAAAGATCATCTCAGGGGTTACAGAGCTCCGGACGAGTTATCACACTTATTTGCCGACTAATCCAGAAATAATCAATGCATCAGGCAAATTCTAGCTGGTTTGGGCATCAAGAACACTGGTGAATTGGTACAACAATGTATGACTAAGCATTTTGCGAGAGACTTAACCAGACTAAAAATTGTGTTAACCGTCTCTCGAATGTGAAGCACGATTCCGATGTTTTATTCCTTCCCCCAGCCTCACTCTTCCCCAGACAGACAGACAGACAGACATACAGACAGACAGACAGACAGACAGACAGACAGACAGACAGACAGACAGACATACAGACAGACAGACAGACAGACAGACAGACAGACAGACAGACAGACAGACAGACAGACAGACAGACATACAGACAGACAGACAGACAGACATACATACAGACAGACAGACAGACAGACAGACAGACAGACAGACAGACAGACAGACAGACAGACATACAGACAGACAGACAGACAGACAGACAGACAGACAGACAGACATACAGACAGACAGACAGACAGACAGACAGACAGACAGACAGACAGACAGACAGACAGACAGACAGACATACAGACAGACAGACAGACAGACAGACAGACAGACAGACAGACAGACAGACATACAGACAGACAGACAGACAGACAGACAGACAGACAGACAGACAGACAGACAGACAGACAGACAGACAGACAGACAGACAGACAGACAGACAGACAGACAGACAGACAGACAGACAGACAGACAGACAGACAGACAGACAGACAGACAGACAGACAGACAGACAGACAGACAGACAGACAGACAGACAGACAGACAGACAGACAGACAGACAGACAGACAGGCAGACAGGCAGACAGACAGACAGACAGACAGACAGACAGACAGACAGACAGACAGACAGACAGACAGACAGACAGACAGACAGACAGACAGACAGACAGACAGACAGACAGACAGACAGACAGACAGACAGACAGACAGACAGACAGACAGACAGACAGACAGACAGACAGACAGACAGACAGACAGACAGACAGACAGACAGACAGACAGACAGACAGACAGACAGACAGACAGACAGACAGACAGACAGACAGACAGACAGACAGACAGACAGACAGACAGACAGACAGACAGACAGACAGACAGACAGACAGACAGACAGACAGACAGACAGACAGACAGACAGACAGACAGACAGACAGACAGACAGACAGACAGACAGACAGACAGACAGACAGACAGACAGACAGACAGACAGACAGACAGACAGACAGACAGACAGACAGACAGACAGACAGACAGACAGACAGACAGACAGACAGACAGACAGACAGACAGACAGACAGACAGACAGACAGACAGACAGACAGACAGACAGACAGACAGACAGACAGACAGACAGACAGACAGACAGACAGACAGACAGACAGACAGACATACAGACAGACAGACAGACAGACAGACAGACAGACAGACAGACATACAGACAGACAGACAGACAGACAGACATACAGACAGACAGACAGACAGACAGACAGACAGACAGACAGACAGACAGACAGACAGACAGACAGACAGACAGACAGACAGACAGACAGACAGACAGACAGACAGACAGACACAGACAGACAGACAGACAGACAGACAGACAGACAGACAGACAGACAGACAGACAGACAGACAGACAGACAGACAGACAGACAGACATACAGACAGACAGACAGACAGACAGACAGACAGACAGACAGACAGACAGACAGACAGACAGACAGACAGACAGACAGACAGACAGACAGACAGACAGACAGACAGACAGACAGACAGACAGACAGACAGACAGACAGACAGACAGACAGACAGACAGACAGACAGACAGACAGACAGACAGACAGACAGACAGACAGACAGACAGACAGACAGACAGACAGACAGACAGACAGACAGACAGACAGACAGACAGACAGACAGACAGACAGACAGACAGACAGACAGACAGACAGACAGACAGACAGACAGACAGACAGACAGACAGACAGACAGACAGACAGACAGACAGACAGACAGACAGACAGACAGACAGACAGACAGACAGACAGACAGACAGACAGACAGACAGACAGACAGACAGACAGACAGACAGACAGACAGACAGACAGACAGACAGACAGACAGACAGACAGACAGACAGACAGACAGACAGACAGACAGACAGACAGACAGACAGACAGACAGACAGACAGACAGACAGACAGACAGACAGACAGACAGACAGACAGACAGACAGACAGACAGACAGACAGACAGACAGACAGACAGACAGACAGACAGACAGACAGACAGACAGACAGACAGACAGACAGACAGACAGACAGACAGACAGACAGACAGACAGACAGACAGACAGACAGACAGACAGACAGACAGACAGACAGACAGACAGACAGACAGACAGACAGACAGACAGACAGACAGACAGACAGACAGACAGACAGACAGACAGACAGACAGACAGACAGACAGACAGACAGACAGACAGCATGGCGGCGGGCGCGACGGTTCGTTAGCCGCGGCGTGATTCGATAAAAACGCAATCTACCTCATCACTCTTGTTACATCCGCACGCCTCAATCACCACAATGATTGAACGCACCCGGCGGAGGCTGAATCACAGAAAACTCACACACATTCTGGGTATGATCGATGCAAATTCGTTTACATTGATTCTGGTCCCCCTAGTTTATTGTCTATTTTAACAGGGTTTGTTTTAGCTTGGAGTTAGTGAATTGGAATAACAATGATGTAGTGAACTGAATTGGTAGGTGGTATACAGAAAGGAAAAAGTTCCCAGGATTCGTGTTCATTGTAAATGCCGTTCAGAAGAGAACTTAGTAACAAGGTGTCTCACTGAAATCATTATCATTTAAGCTATAGAGTGTAGTGCCAATTCAATAGCAGCGCTAACATCTACCTCTTGGTTGAAGGGAGTGTGTCGACTGTTTTGGAATGTCAAAAAAATGCGGTAAGAAGCTATTGGTTTGATTGTTGGATACGATAAAATTCACATCTGGAGCCCCTTTAGTTGAATTTTCACTTATTTCTTCTTTTTTTCTTCTTTTTTCGATATCGATAAAACGATCGCCACTATAATCAGAGGGAACAAGAGATGTTATGTAGAACGACGCACCTAAGACAATAAACAATCCATACGAACAATGTCAACAAACCGTCGAAAAGCAAGATGGCCGTCGAGGCTCTGTTCGGTAGCTGCTATCAGCGCTCACGAGCTGTTTTGTCGAAATGCTATTGACCGGCGCTAACGATAGGCTAGCAAATTTCTATCGATGTTTCGATGTTAGCAATGCTTTTAGTATGTGGTGGTAAGCCCCCTGGGGTCTACTCTACCCGATAATTGTTTGCTACCAGCCAGTTCCTGGGGTCTTTGAATATATCAGCAACTAGTGTGAATCTGGCAAAATGAAAGGCATGGTTCGATTCAGAAAATCATGTTCTATAGACCAGTGTCAATAGCCCCTAATACGTGATGTGAGTAGACACGCTCCCTTTAACGAGCTCACCGAAACCCATTGGTGAGTGGGGTTTGCGATTTGTCCGTCTTCTTTCTAATTATATCTGTACAGCTCTTCACCATCTGCGATGGCTCGGTTACTCAATCCGTGTCCATCCAGCTCAATAATCACACCTCCTCGCAGTCACCACCTTCACACTCACCAACCAACTCGCTGAGGTGCGATATCAATAACTCACATCCAGCTCAATAATCACACCTCCTCGCAGTCACCACCTTCACGCTCACCAACCAACTCAATCCGTGTCCATCCAGCTCAATAATCACACCTCCTCGCAGTCACCACCTTCACGCTCACCAACCAACTCAATCCGTGTCCATCCAGCTCAATAATCACACCTCCTCGCAGTCACCACCTTCACGCTCACCAACCAACTCAATCCGTGTCCATCCAGCTCAATAATCACACCTCCTCGCAGTCACCACCTTCACACTCACCAACCAACTCGCTGAGGTGCGATATCAATAACTCACATCCAGCTCAATAATCACACCTCCTCGCAGTCACCACCTTCACACTCACCAACCAACTCGCTGAGGTGCGATATCAATAACTCACATCCAGCTCAATAATCACACCTCCTCGCAGTCACCACCTTCACACTCACCAACCAGCTCGCTGAGGTGCGATATCAATAACTCACATCCAGCTCAATAATCACACCTCCTCGCAGTCACCACCTTCACACTCACCAACCAACTCGCTGAGGTGCGATATCAATAACTCACATCCAGCTCAATAATCACACCTCCTCGCAGTCACCACCTTCACACTCACCAACCAACTCGCTGAGGTGCGATATCAATAACTCACATCCAGCTCAATAATCACACCTCCTCGCAGTCACCACCTTCACACTCACCAACCAACTCGCTGAGGTGCGATATCAATAACTCACATCCAGCTCAATAATCACACCTCCTCGCAGTCACCACCTTCACACTCACCAACCAACTCGCTGAGGTGCGATATCAATAACTCACATCCAGCTCAATAATCACACCTCCTCGCAGTCACCACCTTCACACTCACCAACCAACTCGCTGAGGTGCGATATCAATAACTCACATCCAGCTCAATAATCACACCTCCTCGCAGTCACCACCTTCACACTCACCAACCAACTCGCTGAGGTGCGATATCAATAACTCACATCCAGCTCAATAATCACACCTCCTCGCAGTCACCACCTTCACACTCACCAACCAACTCGCTGAGGTGCGATATCAATAACTCACATCCAGCTCAATAATCACACCTCCTCGCAGTCACCACCTTCACACTCACCAACCAACTCGCTGAGGTGCGATATCAATAACTCACATCCAGCTCAATAATCACACCTCCTCGCAGTCACCACCTTCACACTCACCAACCAACTCGCTGAGGTGCGATATCAATAACTCACATCCAGCTCAATAATCACACCTCCTCGCAGTCACCACCTTCACACTCACCAACCAACTCAATCAGTGTCCATCCAGCTCAATAATCACACCTCCTCGCAGTCACCACCTTCACACTCACCAACCAACTCGCTGAGGTGCGATATCAATAACTCACATCCAGCTCAATAATCACACCTCCTCGCAGTCACCACCTTCACACTCACCAACCAACTCGCTGAGGTGCGATATCAATAACTCACATCCAGCTCAATAATCACACCTCCTCGCAGTCACCACCTTCACACTCACCAACCAACTCGCTGAGGTGCGATATCAATAACTCACATCCAGCTCAATAATCACACCTCCTCGCAGTCACCACCTTCACACTCACCAACCAACTCGCTGAGGTGCGATATCAATAACTCACATCCAGCTCAATAATCACACCTCCTCGCAGTCACTTCCTTCACACTCACCAACCAACTCGCTGAGGTGCGATATCAATAACTCACATCCAGCTCAATAATCACACCTCCTCGCAGTCACCACCTTCACACTCACCAACCAACTCGCTGAGGTGCGATATCAATAACTCACATCCAGCTCAATAATCACACCTCCTCGCAGTCACCACCTTCACACTCACCAACCAACTCGCTGAGGTGCGATATCAATAACTCACATCCAGCTCAATAATCACACCTCCTCGCAGTCACCACCTTCACACTCACCAACCAACTCGCTGAGGTGCGATATCAATAACTCACATCCAGCTCAATAATCACACCTCCTCGCAGTCACCACCTTCACACTCACCAACCAACTCGCTGAGGTGCGATATCAATAACTCACATCCAGCTCAATAATCACACCTCCTCGCAGTCACCACCTTCACACTCACCAACCAACTCGCTGAGGTGCGATATCAATAACTCACATCCAGCTCAATAATCACACCTCCTCGCAGTCACCACCTTCACACTCACCAACCAACTCGCTGAGGTGCGATATCAATAACTCACATCCAGCTCAATAATCACACCTCCTCGCAGTCACCACCTTCACACTCACCAACCAACTCGCTGAGGTGCGATATCAATAACTCACATCCAGCTCAATAATCACACCTCCTCGCAGTCACCACCTTCACACTCACCAACCAACTCGCTGAGGTGCGATATCAATAACTCACATCCAGCTCAATAATCACACCTCCTCGCAGTCACCACCTTCACACTCACCAACCAACTCGCTGAGGTGCGATATCAATAACTCACATCCAGCTCAATAATCACACCTCCTCGCAGTCACCACCTTCACACTCACCAACCAACTCGCTGAGGTGCGATATCAATAACTCATTCAACTAAAGATCAGTCGTCAGGAGTCAATTTACACAAGCCCGTCTGTCTGATTGGCGCCTCCATCCAATCAGCCCGTCTGAACTCGTAGTCTCAGGATCCCAGCCCTGCACGCTGAAACCATTCCCTGCGCTGCCTCGGAGGAACTCTGCTCTGGAAAATCAAGCCAGTCCGTCGGGAGTTCGCTCGATGCGGATGGAATACGTGACTGTCCAGGTCAAACCAGCCGAGACCACAGCTCAGTGGTATTTCCACGGCCTCACGCCACCAACCCAGCCAGCCAGGGATGTAGTCCAGGTTTCCGTGACCGGAATGGGAAGCGTGACCTGAGTTACTTTTGAGCATGCGTTATCAAATTACATCTTTTTATATACATAATGTACATACATACTAATATTTAGTCAAAATACACATCATTCCATTAGCAAGCATCCGATGATAACGTCCACAGGTGAGCATACAAACGAGTCAAAGTTCTCAGCAGGGCAAACAGTAACTTTAGAGGTTAAAAATGTACTTCAAAGACTTTTTGTAAACTTCAGCAGCACAGAGTTGTTTGCATGTTTTTGCCTTGCTCTTATATATTCGGAAACCCAACAAAGATGTTCAGAACACAGACACCGTCTATTAAAAACAAAACCAAAGCTTCGCGAATCTGACAAATGCGTCTCTGGACTCAGCAATGTCAGCTAACGTCAGCTACAATGTCAGCTAACTACGTATTGTTCACCCCTGTTTCTCCCGCCTTCCGCATCACTGCGACTGCCCTCTTTCGCGTCACCGCCCGCTACCGTAACAATCGGCGTCAGCGGAGATTGGCGTGCTGTCGGAGGCAGCGGCGACCGGCTCTGTCGGCTCTGTCGGCTCTGTCGGCCTATATCCGCCAGGGTTCTCAGGTTCTGCCGGGTCCGCCCTGCCCACCGTGCCGGGTCCGACTATGTCCGCCGGAGTCTGAGACGCCTACACTGCCGGGTCAGCCGCGGTCCGCCGGATCTACCACAAGCTAGCTGCAGCTGTTTCTGGTAGCATCTAGCCAGAGTGGGTGGTGGTCCGCGCCGGTGGCCGGTGTTGCGGTTAGTGGGTACCGGCACCGCTCCATCGCTCCACCGCTCCGCCTCCTGATGATGACGATCGGCGCTGGTAACCCGTGCTGATGACCGCGTCATTAACACAGAGACGCCCCAGGCGCCGGCCGGACCCCACGCAGATCGGGCGGGGTGGCCGATGGAGACGCAGAAGGGCAATCGCCGCCGCACGGACGTAAATCAGACGGGGTTATTTGGCGGGGGACGGCGTAGACGGCGCGAAGCGGACCCCACGAAGCAGACCCCACGCAGACTCCACGGCACGATAGCCGGCGTGATGCCGGCAAATGACGTCACAGGGGAATACGGAGTGCACAGTGTGGGCAGATGACGATTCGTCGATCACTTTAATTGTTTCTTAGGACTTTGCGCGTTATTTTAATGGTACAGCTATGGTGTGGTGTGGGGTAGTCCAGCGATAGATGATGAGGTCGTATGGACTTGTGAAAATGATTCACGGTTTCCACAACCGAAGCGTCAGAAACAGGGATGTATTGGTACGTTTATGAGTGAGTTTATGAGTTTATGAGTTTCCCGGTACGTTTATGAGTGTTTTACTCTACTAATGCTGCTTTATACCACAGGCTGCTTGATAAATCCTTTCTCTCTCGAAATGCATCAGATCAGTAGAGTAACTGCTTTTGGTGATAACACGAATCATTTGTTTCCCCTTCGGCGAGAATCCTTTGTTCGCCGTCTTAGCACATGCTACCAAGACCGCAACGCACAACGGCCAACATAGTTTAAACTTTCAACTGATATCCAGAACCCGATATCGGCGAAAGGAGGACCGTATGAATTAATACCATTGTTCTAGCCGACGTTTCGTAACCTCTAACATTGGAAATGCGTACTCTCCTGTCGTAAAATTGGGTGAGCCCCGTACTATGTCACACATTCTTCACCATTACGCACAATTACCATACACTTTTGTGTAATTTAGACAGCGAATTGATTCATCATAGATCAGAACCACCACGAGGAGAGTCACCGCCGTGGGCTTCAATTAAGACATTAATGTCTCATCATCATCACCCCCGGCGTCTCCGCCCTCGGCCGGCTCTCTGGCGTTTCTAACGCGAGCGATGGCGATCGATCGTCCGGTGCGCTGAGTTTTCCCACCCATCGGATCCGCTCTCTACAGCGCACAGTGGGGATTTTTGCGATTTAGCCTGAATTAATTGCTGACCAAGGGCTCCGCCACGTGGGGGAACGGGGGGGGGACGTGTCCCTCACCCATTCCTGAGCCAGGGGGGGATAATCCCCCCCATTTTCCCTGACAAACAATTATAAATCAGTGTTCAGTTGTACTCATAGGTGTCGATTCATATACTTTTGGGGAGGCCCTACCCCCACAATGTTGAGTTCGGCCCCCCAAAGGTGCCCCCCCCCCAATGTTTTTTTTTGCTGGGCACTGGCGTATCTAAGGGGGCCGGAAGGGCCAAGCCCCCAACATGCCTGAAGTCAACACAAAAATGACGCATTTCCTAATTTAAGCGAAAATCTACGCAACTTTTACTAAGGAAGTTTTGTTTAAATCACCAATTGACGTATGAAGAAGAGAAATTCGATGAGTTGTAGAATTGTGTGATTTGGGGGGGGGAGATTTGGCCCCAAAAAAAGCTTTGTACCGTTCTGACATAACCATTATTCACGTCGAAGTGTAGTTTGTGAGATGTGAGATTAACCGCGATAGACGTTATAAGACGATATAGACGATAGATAGACGTTACCACGTTCGCCACGTTACCACTTTAGGTTTGTGTGCCTCGTTTTCATTTAAGGGGATACTGTACGGGTCGGATCTTTACAGAGTAAAATGATAAATCAATGATGAATCAAGGAGTGCACCGAGTAAATGTGTTTATCTTCACCTAAAGAAATTGTTTTTGAGTCGGAAATGAATCACCTAAAAAAACGCTGAAACGGTTAGGACAGCTCTGAAACGGTGGAGTGACAGCTCTGGAGGTCAGAGTGTGTCATCAGGAGGCCAGAGTGGGCCCTCTGGAGGCCACAGTGGGCCCAAAGTAGGCCAGAGTGGGTCCTCTAGAGGACAAGGGACTCTGGAACTCTGGACTCTAGAGGACTCTGGAAGACAGGGTGGGCTCTCTGGAGGACAGGGTGGGCCCACCGGAAGTCACATCAGGCCATCCGGAAATAAGAGCGGGCCCTCTGGATGGAGGCCAGAATGGGCCCTCTGGAGTTTGGCAAGGAGCAGAGTGGGGGCTATTTGAATGCTTGAGTGGGCTCTATGGAGGCAAGGGTGGGCCCTATGGATGCCAGAGTGGGCCCTATGGAGGTCAGGGTGGGTCCCCTGGAGGCCAGAGTGGGCTCTCTGAGACCAGAGTGGACCCTCTGAGACCAGAGTGGGCTCTGTGGAGGCCAGAGTGGGCCCTCTGTAAGCCAGAGAGTATAGGCCCTTTGGAGGTCAGGGTTGGCCCCTTGAGGCCAGCCAGAATGACTCTGGATGTCAGATTGGACCCTCTGGAGCCAAGAGTGGGCTCTCTGAAGGTCAGAGTGGGCCCTCTGAAGGTCAGAGTGGACCCTCTGAAGGTCAGAGTGGGCCCTCTGAAGGTCAGAGTGGGCCCTCAAAAGGCTGGCCAGAGTGGGCCCTCCGGAGACTATAGTGACCCTGTGGAAACCAGATTGCGCCCTCTAGGGGGTGGCTAGAGTGGGCTCTCTGGATGCCAGAGTTGGCCCTCTGGAGGCCAGAGTGGGACCCTCTGGACGTCACTGAGAAAGCCCTAGGTGATCTGAGGAAGCACGTAGCTTGGCCTGACACAAAGTCTAGCATTTTGTTTTTATTTTTAGATTGAGGTCGAAGTTTAGATGCTAGCATCAGAGTTTTGGAAATTGCGATTGGAGCTTCAATCCACAACCAATAGCGTAGCCAAGGGGGTCTAGGGAGTTATGAGTTATGACCCTCTCCTGGAGGGCAGACTTGTGCTTGATTCCAGTGGAATGAAGTCCGATTCCGGAATCGATTCCGTTTGTACTTGAATCGGAACCGGATTAGATTCCGTTAGCATATGGGTGGAATCGGAATCAGGTGGAATCAATCATTTTAAGAAAATTATAGAATCGGAATCGGAATCGATGGCTATTTCAAGCGATTCCGTTTTATTTTCGGGAAAAAAATCACTGACCATGAATGTAAGCTTCCCTGAAGGAAATTTGTTCCGATGAGCATGAATAGCTGAAGCAAAGCTAGGCGATGATTTATTACCTAATGAGAGTCAAAACATGCTCAGTAATTCTACTTTCAAGTGGAAACATAGGTACAATGGTATTCACTTATGACAATGTTATATTTATTGTACCGTACATGCCATAACATTATATCTTCCAAGGCATTGATTTCCCCATGTATGTACCTATCATATTACAAATAGCAGCTTGAAATATGTCCATGCACCTTTGTTATAGGTATGTCTAGATATTATATATCGTTTTGAACCTTCGTTAGACTTTTACATTTTTGAACTATCACGATTTTGCAGCAAAGGCCAGTTTTTCAACACACTTCATGAAATGATTTGAAGTTTTGTATATCAAAATAGCCATATCAAATATAACTGTGTAATATATTGAATATGTCGATTCGTGTCATTCGTGTCATTCGTGTTATTTGTACATAATGTAAGAATGATCGGACATTTTTGAGGCAGCCAGTGTAATAAAATTGGGATAAATGGAATCGTATTCGGAATTAAGCTTTTTAGGTGCCCTGGAAGCGGATTCGGAATCGATTCCTCTAATAAAATATCTGGTGGAATCAGAATCGGAATCAGACCCAGCTGGCTCGGTATGGAATCTGACTCGATTCCGCTGAAGCGGAATCAAGCACAAGTCTGCTGGAGGGTAACCAAGGTCGGCTTGAGGGGCCTTTGATCGGCTTGAGAGGGCCCTCGGTCGGCCTGAGAGGGCCCACTACAGATTTAACCCACCCTGGCAAGGTGGGTTCGAGACGCTTCGGCGCTCGCTATTTGCTCCTGGCGGAGATGACCTGCAGCCGGTGCAGTGGCATCGGCCGCGTTCAAGGTCAGATGGAGCGAGCCGGGCGGACCGTCCTCAGTCGTTAGGGGACGTTAAACTTTCGCCTCTAAATTCTGCCGGTGACTGAAATTGCGCGATCGGATGGTGGCGTCAGGGCCCGCCCAACAAGCTTAGCTTAGCGTGGGTCTTGATCTCGGAAATCCAACCCATCAAAACATCCCAAATCATGTATAGCACAAAACAAAACAAAACGAAATTTAAAAAATGGTCGGTCGTAGGCTCGGCCAAAATTTTGAGTTTGAGGCGCCGTAAGACGCAAGGCAAAACTCATGTGACTGTTTATTTTTTAGAACTGATTAAAAACAAACTACTTTGTACCTATTCCTTATATTTTATCTTACAAACATCAAATGTGTCATTTTTTGCCGATTTCAGTCGTTTGGGGAAGCCATGTCGCTGATATCCCCTGGATCCATTTATGTTTGTCCCCCATATCGTTTTTAAAAATCGACACCTCTGGTTGTAGTTATTATGAGTTACCTCTTCACTGTTCAGCAAGCTTAACCTTTTCGCTAATCGCTATTTTTTTAAATTCAAAATACAATTAGTTATAGGGAGAATTATCTTGTAATTAATATTTCATCGGAATGCAAACTCTGATCATACAAATACATCTTGGTAAGCAATTAGAGTAAACAGAATTTGGCCATTGACCGGGTGGCGGAGCATAACAACAGAACTACTCTTAAAAGAAAGATCGTTGAATTTCTCGACCATTTTTTCACCCAAACTAGCCGATTTCCTACGTCGTAAAGGGTGAAGGTTCACTGCACATTGCACAAGACATCGTTGACCGCTGCAATTCTATCGCCATGCGGTTTCTCCGCGCAGAGGCGCCCCTCACAGCTCAATCGGTAAGGTGCACTGTGACTGGACTTCAAAGCTTGAGATCCCTGTTCGAATCTCTTGGGAAATAACTTTTTTGGCAGCTATGCCTATGTATAACTCAACCATGACCCTAACAACCTCGGCAACGTAACAACCTCACCAAGAAAATAACCTGAACAGTCAAACAATGTCAACTATCAATGCAGTTTCAGAAATTCAGAACCCTGACCCACTGGAATTACAAGTTTGTAATTGCAAACATTTCCTCACTTCCGTCAACCTTTGAGAAATAGAACATGTGCAATTGCAAACCTTTTTACAAACAATATCTTTGTAAACTAGTTTGTAAATATAAATTGAGATTTACTGCCCTGGTGTTTTGGTAAATCCCAACTACAAACATATGTAAAAACTATTTGTAATAACAAAGAAATTCTTTGTAATTACAAACTTCTTTGCTTTGTGAAATTGGCCTCTGGTCAGTTTTCTTACTTGAAAGCATACATATAAAGTAAAAGGAGTGCTATAACGTGAAAATACGAACAATTTTGCATCATTCGAGTGCGAAAAATTGCAAGAAATCGAGGAGAAAAAAATGAATTAATTCAGGCTAAATCGCAAAAATCGCCACTGTGCAGCAGTATGATCGGTGACGAGTGTGATCAGCCCGGACATACCACATACCAGGGAGGGCTGAGGACGGGTGACTATCGGGTGTGATCAGCCCGGACATACCACATACCAGGGAGGGCTGAGGACGGGTGACTATCGGGTGTGATCAGCCCGGACATACCACATACCAGGGAGGGCTGAGGACGGGTGACTATCGGGTGTGATCAGCCCGGACATACCACATACCAGGGAGGGCTGAGGACGGGTGACTATCGGGTGTGATCAGCCCGGACATACCACATACCAGGGAGGGCTGAGGACGGGTGACTATCGGGTGTGATCAGCCCGGACATACCACATACCAGGGAGGGCTGAGGACGGGTGACTATCGGGTGTGATCAGCCCGGACATACCAGCGCCAGGGAGGGCTGAGGACGGGTGACTATCGGGTGTGATCAGCCCGGACATACCACATATCAGGGAGGGCTGAGGACGGGTGACTATCGGGTGTGATCAGCCCGGACATACCAGCGCCAGGGAGGGCTGAGGACGGGTGACTATCGGGTGTGATCAGCCCGGACATACCACATACCAGGGAGGGCTGAGGACGGGTGACTATCGGGTGTGATCAGCCCGGATATACCAGCGCCAGGGAGGGCTGAGGACGGGTGACTGTCGGGTGTGATCAGCCCGGACATACCACATACCAGGGAGGGCTGAGAACGGGCGACTATCAGGTGTGATCAGCCCGGACATACCAGCGCCAGGGAGGGCTGAGGACGGTTGACTATCGGGTGTGATCAGCCCGGACATACCAGCGCCAGGGAGGGCTGAGGACGGGTGACTATCGGGTGTGATCAGCCCGGACATACCAGCGCCAGGGAGGGCTGAGGACGGGTGACTTTCGGGTGTGATCAGCCCGGACATATCAGCGCCCGGGAGGGCTGAGGACGGGCGACTATCGGGTGTGATCAGTCCGGACATGCCAGCGCCAGGGAGGGCTGAGGACAGGCGACTATCGGGTGTGATCAGCCCAGACATTCCAGCGCCAGGGAGGGCTGAGGACGGGTGACTATCGGGTGTGATCAGCTCGGACATACCAGCGCCAGGGAGGGCTGAGGACGGGTGACTATCGGGTGTGATCAGCCCGGACATACCAGCGCCAGGGAGGGCTGAGGACGGGTGACTATCGGGTGTGATCAGCCCGGACATACCACATACCAGGGAGGGCTGAGGACGGGTGACTATCGGGTGTGATCAGCCCGAACATACCAGCGCCAGGGAGGGCTGAGGACGGGTGACTATCGGGTGTGATCAGCCCGGACATACCAGCGCCAGGGAGGGCTGAGGACGGGTGACTATCGGGTGTGATCAGCCCGGACATACCAGCGCCAGGGAGGGCTGAGGACGGGTGAGGTCGCCTGCGCCTCGGGCGTGCGAATCATACTCTCGACTCACTTGGGATTCACTCGTGGGAGGTCCGTGGTGCATTGTCCCGGCAGGCGTGTGTCAGGTTCTGTCCCAGCATTGTCCCGGCAGGCGTGTGTCAGGTTCTGTCCCAGCATTGTCCTGGCAGGCGTGTGTCAGGTTCTATCCCAGCATTGTCCCGACAGGCGTGTGTCAGGTTCTGTCCCAGCATTGTCCCGGTAGGCGTGTGTCAGGTTCTGTCCCAGGATTGTCCCGACATGCGTGTGTCAGGTTCTGTCCCAGCATTGTCCCGGCAGGCGTGTGTCAGGTTCTGTCCCAGCATTGTCCCGGCAGGCGTGTGTCAGGTTCTGTCCCAGCATTGTCCCGGCAGGCGTGTGTCAGGTTCTGTCCCAGCATTGTCCCGGCAGGCGTGTGTCAGGTTCTGACCCAGGATTGTCCCGGCAGGCGTGTGTCAGGTTCTGTCCCAGGATTGTCCCGGCAGGCGTGTGTCAGGTTCTGTCCCAGGATTGTCCCGGCAAGCGTGTGCCAGATTCTGTCCCAGGATTGTCCCGGCAGGCGTGTGTCAGGTTCTGTCCCAGGATTGTCCCGGCAGGCGTGTGTCAGGTTCTGTCCCAGCATTGTCCCGGCAGGCGTGTGTCAGGTTCTGTCCCAGGATTGTCCCGGCAGGCGTGTGTCAGGTTCTGTCCCAGGATTGTCCCGGCAGGCGTGTGTCAGGTTCTGTCCCAGCATTGTCCCGGCAGGCGTGTGTCAGGTTCTGTCCCAGGATTGTCCCGGCAGACGTGTGTCAGGTTCTGTCCCAGCATTGTCCCGGCAGGCGTGTGTCAGGTTCTGTCCCAGCATTGTCCCGGCAGGCGTGTGTCAGGTTCTGTCCCAGGATTGTCCCGGCAGGCGTGTGTCAGGTTCTGTCCCAGCATTGTCACGGCAGGCGTGTGTCAGGTTCTGTCCCAGGATTGTCCCGGCAGGCTGTGCCAGGTTCTGTCCCAGGATTGTCCCGGCAGGCGTGTGTCAGGTTCTGTCCCAGGATTGTCCCGGCAGGCGTGTGTCAGGTTCTGTCCCAGCATTGTCCCGGCAGGCGTGTGTCAGGTTCTGTCCCAGCATTGTCCCGGCAGGCGTGTGTCAGGTTCTGACCCGGGATTGTCCCGGCAGGCTGTGTGTCAGGTTCTGTCCCAGCATTGTCCCGGCAGGCGTGTGTCAGGTTCTGTCCCAGCATTGTCCCGGCAGGCGTGTGTCAGGTTCTGTCCCAGGATTGTCCCGGCAGGCGCGTGTCAGGTTCTGTCCCAGGATTGTCCCGGCAGGCGTGTGTCAGGTTCTGTCCCAGCATTGTCCCGGCAGGCGTGTGTCAGGTTCTGTCCCAGGATTGTCCCGGCAGGCGTGTGTCAGTTTCTGTCCCAGCATTGTCCCGGCAGGCGTGTGTCAGGTTCTGTCCCAGCATTGTCCCGGCAGGCATGTGTCAGGTTCTGTCCCAGGATTGTCCCGGCAGGCGTGTGTCAGGTTCTGTCCCAGGATTGTCCCGGCAGGCGTGTGTCAGGTTCTGTCCCAGGATTGTCCCGGCAGGCGTGTGCCAGGTTCTGTCCCAGGATTGTCCCGGCAGGCGTGTGTCAGGTTCTGTCCCAGGATTGTCCCGGCAGGCGTGTGTCAGGTTCTGTCCCAGGATTGTCCCGGCAAGGGTGTGTCAGGTTCTGTCCCAGCATTGTCCCGGCAGGCGTGTGTCAGGTTCTGTCCCAGGATTGTCCCGGCAGGCGTGTGCCAGGTTCTGTGCCAGAATTGTCCCGGCAGGCGTGTGTCAGGTTCTGTCCCAGGATTGTCCCGGCAGGCGTGTGCCAGGTTCTGTCCCAGGATTGTCCCGGCAGGCGTGTGTCAGGTTCTGACCCAGGATTGTCCCGGCAGGCGTGTGCCAGGTTCTGTCCCAGCATTGTCCCGGCAGGCGTGTGTCAGGTTATGTCCCAGGATTGTCCCGGCAGGCGTGTGTCAGGTTCTGTCCCAGCATTGTCCCGGCAGGCGTGTGTCAGGTTCTGTCCCAGGATTGTCCCGGCAGGCGTGTGTCAGGTTCTGTCCCAGGATTGTCCTGGCAGGCGTGTGTCAGGTTCTGTCCCAGCATTGTCCCGGCAGGCGTGTGTCAGGTTCTGTCCCAGGATTGTCCCGGCAGACGTGTGTCAGGTTCTGTCCCAGGATTGTCCCGGCAGGCGCGTGTCAGGTTCTGTCCCAGCATTGTCCCGGCAGGCGTGTGTCAGGTTCTGTCCCAGGATTGTCCCGGCAGGCGCGTGTCAGGTTCTGTCCCAGGATTGTCCCGGCAGGCGTGTGTCAGGTTCTGTCCCAGGATTGTCCCGGCAGGCGTGTGCCAGGTTCTGTCCCAGGATTGTCCCGGCAGGCGTGTGTCAGGTTCTGTCCCAGCATTGTCCCGGCAGGCGTGTGTCAGGTTCTGTCCCAGGATTGTCCCGGCAGGCGTGTGTCAGGTTCTGTACCAGCATTGTCCCGGCAGGCGTGTGTCAGGTTCTGTCCCAGCATTGTCCCGGCAGGCTGTGTGTCAGGTTCTGTCCCAGGATTGTCCCGGCAGGCGCGTGTCAGTTTCTGTCCCAGGATTGTCCCGGCAGGCTGTGTGTCAGGTTCTGTCCCAGGATTGTCCCGGCAGGCGTGTGCCAGGTTCTGTCCCAGGATTGTCCCGGCAGGCGTGTGTCAGGTTCTGTCCCAGCATTGTCCCGGCAGGCGTGTGTCAGGTTCTGTCCCAGCATTGTCCCGGCAGGCTGTGGCAGGTTCTGTCCCGGGATTGTCCCGGCAGGCGTGTGTCAGGTTCTGTCCCGGGATTGTCCCGGCAGGCTGTGTCAGGTTCTGTCCCGGGATTGTCCCGGCAGGCGTGTGTCAGGTTTTGTCCCGGGATTGTCCCGGCAGGCTGTGTCAGGTTCTGTCCCGGGATTGTTCCGGCAGGCGTGTGTCAGGTTTTGTCCCGGGATTGTACCGGCAGGCTGTGTCTGCTCTTGTGCTATGGCCATTGCGGTGGCGTGGTGGCATTTAATCTAAAACAAATCGGTATAATGTGGCTTGTTAGATAAACTAGTTAAAACCAATGGATGTAGTCCGTGACAGCGTAATTACATAAAGTTGGCAGTAATACATTGTAACGAGTGGTGTCATCTGGTCGGATGCTTGGAACCTGTTTGATAGAATGATGTTAATGACCTGTTAGAACATAGTACGCATTAGCACCTCGTTTATATCACTAACCATAAAACACTTTTAAGAAGTGCCAATGCATGATTATTTCGCATGGACACTGTAATGCTTCACCTTTGATTGTTATGGTAATGATCACTTCGTCGAACAGTTTGCTTATGCCTACCTCCCCTGATGATATCTGTTTAGATCTGTAAATAACTGAATATCGCTTCTTGGGGTGTTGTCACATTCTTTATCGATGTTTTATGTTTACGTGCTATAAACATAGCCTGGATGAGCAAAGAGCCTAGTATTAACCCGAGCATTTTACGATACGACATTTAACTAGAGCCATCGCGTCGCTTCGTCGCCATTTAACTCATAACCAGTTAGTTTTACCGGAGGCGAAACCGCCTCATTTGTATGAAAGCTTTCGTGGTTATTCTTCATATTCCGTAATGCGCCGCCGTACGGTGATTAGGCGTGTTTTGTATCGCGGACATCAGTCGTAAAATGGTCCACGGCGCGTCTTTCCGACTTGTTCCCGAACCACAAATCACCGAACAACCGTCCGAACGGACGGCCTCCCACACACAAACGTCAATACGGCGCCGGTCTGAGTGCGGCCGATATTATGCTAACTAGCCGGTGATTTATGGGGACGTTCCCGCGGAGTTGGGCGCCGGGCGCGCGGTGTGAGAAGGTGGCCGGAGCCCCGCTCTAATGGCCGGTGATGGATGGGAACGGCGACCGCTGCGGTCGTGTCACGGCGACCCTGACATGACCAGAGGACCAGAGGGACCAGAGGGACCAGACCACCAGAGGACCAGAGGGACCAGACCAGAGAACCAGAGGGACCAGCCCAGAGGACCGGCAGGCAGGTGATTAGTGACGGCGGTGACCGCGGTCACGGACCACCAGCGTCGATTCGATCGAAGGACGCATCGAACACACTCCATGGCATGCGATAGCGGTGCTTTTGGACAGGTAACCGGTTTGCTTCTGAGGTCAGATCAGGTAGTTGAGGCGATGATTGAAAAGCCGCATGCAAATTTGAGCTTTCAGGTGTAAGTAGTTATTTAGCCATTGGAAATCACCAATTTTGGGTTAGTCGGATGAAAAGTTAATTTGAAATAAAATATTCTCATTTTTGTTGGATGAATACAACCCTACCTGGAAAGAAAAAGTACCACAACAGAAGCAGAACGCTAGCTTAATTCGTTGGTACGTTTCGCCAAAACTTGAGTTACGTGATTATGCAATTGCATATGTTAAATAATTATAATTCCCAGGCTTGATTTAACAGTGAATGTCTCGGCGGTCAACTGACCTCATCTAGTTGGTCACGCACATAGGCGTACCCAAGCGGGGGGGACTGGGCAATTGTCCCCCCCCCCCCTGAAGGTCCGTACTCGGCCCCTTGGCCGCATGTGCGTGCCCCTTTGGAAATGGCCCTATTTCGAGAGAAAAAAATGAATGATTTTTTAATGTTGAAATTATGCCCCTCTAAAAATATAGTGGGCCAAATCCGGTGAGTTTTTTGTGGGGTACTTTATGCCCCCTCCTGGAGTGAATCCTGGGTACGCCGCTGGTCACGTATGTACAAGCTACACACAATCCGCACAATTCGTCGAACCTTCAGAAAATAATTTCAAGTAAAAAAAACTAACAATGCGCTGGCGGTGCTGGAGCTTATATTTATGTCCAGTTGAGTTGTAATTGTCCGTAACCGCCGGTATGCTGGTGTGCGCAGGCTCAGCCACGGTATGACTTAATCCATGTCTGAGCCCAGACTTAATGGTCATGCTACGTCTACAATTAGCTCAGCTTTGTAGTTCGTATTCAGTATGCAGAACCCGGTACAAATGTGCCCTGGCGGGAGCGTGACCGACTTAGTAACGCGGTGTTGAGGAGATCGACCGGCGAATCTATTACAGTGTCTGTGCCGTGGCGACCCTCGCTGGTTTGTAGTGTTTTGGATTAATTCAAATTCCCCATGATCAGGCTGTGGTGGTGGATTGCGGGGGGTAGGGACCCAAAATGCCCCCCAGTCGAAAATCCTGGGGGGCAAAATGGTCATTTTGCCCCCCCCCCCCGATTTTGGCAGGCTCATCCCACGTTTGCATCTGCGTGACGTATTTTCCCCGATTTCGTCCTAACCAGTCATAGACTTTGTGCAATTATTTTTGCTTGTGCTTTGACGACGAATTAACATCCATTTCTAATGATCAGTAAATCACTGTCAAGCTTTGAGTCATTACTTTTTATAAATAGAGGCAATTATTGGTTGATTTTCTTGGCGAAAATCGACATTGACCAGCGGCAGGGCCTGCGCTGTCCAATGTCTGTCAAACAAAACTGGAATTTGTCTTGAACCTTTGATGTCATATATATGGAATGTTCTACAAATGGTAAAATATTATTTATGCGCCCATTTTTGACTCCCACCTTTTATCCTTTCCGACATCCAACGTAACGACGCTCTTTGTGTAGTGACACAATTTCGAAATTAGGCATCTCGATTTTTTGTATAAACAAATTCGCTGTTTTTTATCATGTCATCTACAGGTGGGAAGGGAGCAGACTGGGTTCAGGGTTCAACTGCTCCCTTTAGGGGGAAGGGAGCAGTTGAACCCTGACAAAAAGAAGAGAACAAAACCATATTTTCCCCCCATCTAGCAGGCATGTTCCCGATTTCGTCCTAACCAGGCATAGACTTGTTCTTTGGGGACGAATTAACATCCATTTCTAACGATCAGTGAATCACAATCTAGATGTGTGTCACTATTTTGTTTATAAATAGAGGCAATTATTGTTGATTTGCTTGGCGAAAATCGACATATACGAGTATGTACATATGTACAAATCACAGCGTACATACAAATCACGTACAAATCTCGTATAATCTCCATAAAATCATAAATCACGGCGCAAAATAAATACCTATGAACAGTACTGAACATCCAAATTGCAATATATGTATAGCAAATAGTACAATTTTACACATCTTTCTTGTCTTTAAACACGAATTTGTATTTCGGCACACTTCTCTGCTCTACAGGACATTTTTTTTAGAATGAAGCACGGCAAATTTCCCCACTGCACAGCCCCTGCCTTTCCACCCCAATCCCGCGGACTGGCGCAAGAGCGGCAGGGAGGGCAGCTAATCCCCCAATCTAGAGGTTGTGGGCCAACATATAATTTTGCTCTTCCATGAAATCATGAGAGGGATCCCTTCCGAAAACTGGATCAATAGGCAAGAGCCCTGTCAGGAATGACAAAGGCCCTCCAAGACCGACATATGACCCTAGGGCCCGGGGAAGGGCCTTAACCCTCGCCCTACGGGAGTTTTTTTCACCTACGCCCTACGGGGGGAGCCTGACAGGCCCCCCCCTGTTAACTTCCAAACCAAGCAACTTAAAGCAATGCGGTAAGAACCAGCATGTTTTCTGTCATGAGAAGAATCTAACAGTATGCGACTTTTAGGTTTCAGGTAAACGGGTGATCTTCCAGGTCAAGTGAATTACCTCGGATTTACCACGTCCAGAACAGCGATTTTGCTCTTCAGAAAACCTAAAAATTAGAAATTGATCAATGTAAATAAAAGGCATGTTCCTAGACAAGTTTTGTCTCAGAAATACAAAAAAGGTAATTATTTGTTCGTATCTTGTTAAAAAAAGTCAAAAAAAGTTATTAAAAAAATGACGTCATCAGTTTCTTACACTTAGAGAGCCATCACTCAGTCAAAAATGAATATATTGCTTTAAAATTTGGTATGGATATTCTCCGTACTCAGTTATCTCACATATATTCCGGTTTTTCTAATATCTTTGAAAATTTTGATTTGTGGGGATTTTTTATTTTTAGTTTTTTTATTTTTGGGGTCAAAAACCCAACATTTTGCAAATCCGAGACTGCCATTTTAAAGAGAATGCCATTTTGTATCTTTGGTGAATTGCGTTTGAAATTTGCTTTAAAACTCTGTTTTCTACGATTTTTCGAATATTTCTCTTTTTTGACTAACATGACGTCATCGAAACATGATTTTCTCCCAAACTACTAAATCAATTTTTTCTACAGACTACGTATAATTGTTGTAAACTCAGCTATCAGAAATTTCAGCAAGATGCACCTTATATGTAAGAAGTTATTCAAGAAAAACCTCAAGGGGGGCCTGACAGGCTCGCCCTACACGGGGGCCTGTCAGGCGCGACCTACTCACCAGGGCGAGGGTTAAGAGACCGCCCTAGGGCCCTCTCAAGCCACCTATTGCCCCTCAGACTGGTAAAGGCCAACTAAAGCATGGCAAGGGTCTCCTCAGTCTGATGTAGGACCCTTTTAGGCCTGCCCAGAGTTCTCTCAGACCCGTCAGTGCAGGCAATCTCAGACCAGTTAGTAGCCTCTGAGATCAGCGTTAAGCTCTCGTAGATCTGACAAGGGCCCTCCAGACCTACCCCGGGTCCTCTCAGACCGATGGCCGTCTCAGAGCGGCCGAGGTTTCCCAGACTAACCAAGATTTCCCTCAGGCTGACCGAGGGTCGTCTTAAAGAGATATTGCCACCTCGCAGGCCAATATGGAGTTTTTGGTGTGTATCGGTAGATTAATTGTGTCCGATTTCACCTGCAAAATTTGGGTCCCGAAATTCCCCCTATTAGATAAAAAATACATTTGCCCCACTCATGATTGGCACACATTCGTAAAATTGGAGTCGCCTCATCACTATTTAGAATCACTTCTTCGCGGACTGTTATTTTCTTTTGAATGTTGCAAACTCAACATCACCATTCCGCCAGTGCACTTTCAAATTAAAATGCTTATAGGTACAGTTAATTATATTGTCAACAACCATAGCCTCTTGCATAATAAAACACGAATAAAACAGCAAGAATGGCTATGGCTCGACTTTGGGGCCGTAGGAGATTTGTGACCAATACCTTATAGAAGACTCATTGTCTATCTGTACTCATTGTACAGATAGACTTTTCAAGGTCAAGTCTCGGCGAATTCGGACGCTTCAGCTTTGGGCGGGCGACAATTTCACAGCCAAACTGGATGAGAGTGGCCATCATGAATCTAGTACTGGGCACAGCTGGGACCAACGTTTTGGAGTCAGAAAAGAAATACATTGCCGATACACTGCTTTAGGTGCTGCAGGAGCAAGTTTGTGCTTGAGCATACACGGTTGTTGATCCCCACCATTCATTTAAGTTGCTTTTTTTAAATCCTCCGGAGGTGGCAATATCTATTTAAGCCGAGGTTCCCCAGACTAACCAAGATCTCTATCAGGCTGATGTTAACGAATTGTATCTAAGATAGGCGTAATGCCATCTGACTGACTCGGTGCCCTCTCATGCCTCCATAGGGCCCTCTCAGACCGGTTAGGGCCTTCTCCGACCGGTACGGGCCCTCTTAGAATTAGCAGGGGCCCTTTCAGACAGGCTTAGTGTCTTCTCAGACCTGGCGAATACCCACTAAGGCCATCTGAGGACCATCTCAGGGGCGCAGGCTCTCGCAAACCATCTAGGGCCCTCTCAGACTGGCTGGAGCTCTCCCAGGCGCACGCCGTTTGTGTGCCCATCTTGTTTGTGCATTTTTCCGATTTTGTTATCCGAGGTCATCTCGGGTCACGACTCTAGGTCAGGTCAGGCGAACCTCTGAATAAGTTTAAAAGGGAAACCCTTTGCCACAAAAATAGAGTTAGCACTTGAAATTGGGAGAGGAGACAAACTTATATGTACATCAAGCATTTACATATCTCTAACCGAAGTTATTTCAATTTGAAAACGCTTAAGCGTTTCACGCTGAACACAAAGGTATCGGGAAGTGCTTAGCAGATTTTGTGTTGCTTAAATGCTTTTCCTGCTCATTAATAATTTATATTTGAATATAATTCCTCCATAACTCTAAAATGTGCATTGTCTAACATTACCGAGGATTTGGATTTACTCAAACATCATTTCTCAATTCACAAAAAGTGTTTGCAAATTGCTCTTCACTTTGGTCACCCATACCCTTGGTATTTCGTAGAAACAATATATTTTTCGCCGTCCTCCATTGCTGGTGCATGCAGCTCGTTTGTAGCATTTGAACATAACAACGCACAAATGTTTACATCACTTAATCATTTGCTAACAGTGGTCTAATTGAGCTTAAACGTCATTGCATCACTCAATTTTAAGCGTACGAAAACTGCTCTTCACTTCGGTCACCCATACACTTGGTAGGTATTTCGTAGAAATAATCTAAGTTATCGTCACTTTTCAATATTTAAAAAATTGGCAGAAAAGCGCCAGATATGTCGCGCCTCTAAATACTGAAGGACAATAACGATCATAAACTCCGAAAGAAGTATATGTGCCTGTTTTTTAAATTTCCTAAAACTTAATTTTCGAAATAGAAAAAAAGTTGTCATTTCACTCTTAAATTGAGGCTCGATCAATTTAACCCGCGCACTGCAGGGGGGGTTGATTCCCCCCCCCCCCTCAGGTTTTTCAAAGATAGCGAAAAAACGGCGGCGTGTAGCGCCGCCGGGTTTTATACACCTGTTAGGACATCAATTGCGCACACTTTGAGAAAAAAATATTATCGGGTCATCTCAGGTCAGGTCACCAGACCAGGTCAAGTGACCCCACCACCAAAAATGTTTGCAGTTGTGCCAAAGCCAGAGTTTTTCACCGATCAGGTTGAAACTTACAGGATGTCATGAGGGCATCAGTACTTACAATTCGTATAACTCGGAATTTTGATATCGGTGACCTTAGGTCAGGTCAATTTCGTAACCTCCCATATTAAGTCATTGGGGAAATATACAAATGCTTCCTATTTCAAGGATATGCATGGTACTAGTCCAATTACTTCTGGATCATGTTATTATAGGATATTCTTGATGATCCAAGTGCAAGTTTTGTTCAGTGACCCCTATTGGGTCATTTGAGGTCATGCGAGGTCACCATCACTTTTTTGTCAATAACTCTCGACATAATGAAGATAGAGAAGTAAAACAGACATCAATGTGTTCGTCTCGTCGAGACACGTCTTCCCATATGCAACATGCCCTACTTGGGTCACCACTTGACCTTGACCTTAGGTCAAATTGTTAAGTTGACTTAACAAGGTCACCATATATATCATTCAAAGCGTCTCGACAAGATAAACACAATGGCGTAAACAGTTTCCGTTATCTTTATTAAGTGAAAAGTTCATAGCAAAACACGATTTAGCAAAAAAACGGATTTTTTTTTCTTCTTTTTGACCTCTGGCGCCTCAAATATTGACCTGAGATCAAATCTGTGGACACCTCAGCGATTAAAAACTTCACTGGCTGGCGTTTGATTTTTCCGTTTGTTTCTAACTATCATCGTTTCTGAGATATATGGGAATTTCTGGAGCGATGTCCTAAAACAGGAAAAAACTGGAAAATTTGACCTTTGATGACCTCTGGTGACCTCAATTTTGACCTGACTTAAAAAAGACAAAAATACTTTCGATAGAACATGTATGAAGCTATCAAATGCCTTTTTCCTCTTCTCGCTACGTTGCTTAGTTTTCGAGATCTCAGGGGGGGGCGGAAATCACCCCCCCCCCTGCAGTTCGTGTTCGGCGCAAAGCCCCTGCAGTGCGCGGGTTAATGCATGGCATAATGCAAAATAAATAAATAAAAAGGTCAATGTTCCCCTTTAAGTGGCGTAACTCACAGAATTGTTTGTCACCAATTAACTTGTGACTTACTTACAACGTGTCATGTAAGCACCAGGGATTAACAATTGTATATTTCAGTTTTTGTTTTCATCTGTGACTATACATTGATAAGGTCTGGTTAGTTTTGTGACCTGTCAATGGGAACATATTCTAATGATTTCTTTTAAAGAGGATACGCATCATATCGGCCCAGTGTTGTAGGTCTTACTATTATAGGCCATTTTTGGTGATCCGGATACACATTTCGCTCAGTGGCCACTACAAGGTCAAATAACGTCATTTGAGGTCACCACGACCTTTTTTTGCCCAATAACTTTTGACAGATTAAAGATAGAGAAGTGATGGCCACACCATTGTGTATGTGTTGTCGAGAAAAACACGTTTGACGTCGAGACACGTTTAGCCAATACGCAATGTGACTAACATGGGCCACCACATGACCTTGATTTGAGGTCAGAGGCGGTCGCAGGGGGGGGGGGGGGATCGGGGCCATGCCCCCCTCCCCCCAAGACCCGAGAGGGGGGAACATGTTTTTTGTCCCCCTCCCCTCCCCCCCCCCCAAGTCACTTGGGGCCCAGGTGGGTCCGAAGGGCCCGTCTTGGCTCCAGGTCAGAATGGGCCCTCTAGAGGGCAGGGAGAAGGTCAACTGGATGCCAGAATGGCCCCTGGAGGATACAATGAGTCTTCTCGAGGCCAAAGTGGGCCTCTGGAGGTCGGATAGGGCCCTCTGGAGGTCAGAGGGTGCTCAATGGTATCCCGAAGGCCCTCTGAAGGCCAGAGAGGGCCTCCGAAGGCCAAAGAGGCCCTCTGAGGGCCAAACGGACCCTCTGGAGGCCAAATAGCCCTCTGAAAGTCAGAGTGGGCTCTCTGCAGGTCAGAATGGGCCTTCTGGAGTTCAGAATGGGCCCTCTGGAAGCCAGAGGTGGCCCACTGGAGGCAAGAGTTGGCCCTCTAGAGGCAGGAGTGGGCCCTCTGAAGGACAGAGTGGGCCCTCTGGAGGGCAGAGTGGGTCCTCTGGAGGACAGAGTGGGCCCTCTGGAAGGCAGGCGGCCCTCTGGAGGTCAGAATTGGCCCTATGTAGGCTGAAGTGGGCCCTCTTAAGGTGGAGGCAGCAGTGGGCCCTCTGGAGGTAGAGGCTGGAGTGGGCCCTTTTAAGGACAGAATAGGCCCTCTGGAGGCCATATGGGGCCCTCTGGAAGCTGGAGGGGCCCTCTGGATGTCAACGTCAGCATCGACCCTCTGGAAGCGAGAGTGGCCGTCGCGAAGCCAGAGGGGCCCTCTGGAGGTCAGAGTTAGCCGTATGGAGGCAGGAGTGAACCCTCTGGAGGTGGAAGATGGAGAGCGCCCTCTGAAGGCCAAAGTGGGCTGTTTGAAGGTCAGAGTGGGC